>OZ005654.1:91987751-92300251 GCA_963930645.1 Salticus scenicus
CCTTCGGCAAAGTAAAACGTAAGATTTTCGATGTATGTAATTAGATAGAAATGTTGGATAATTGTCGTTACATGTCCTACCAAGCTACCCTCACCGACTTTTGACTTATTCGGTTTATTTTCGATGTTTAAGAACAGCTTTGTGATCCAATGATCGAATGTAAGTCTACTGAGAAAAAAAAAATCGTGAAGAAAAATTACACATCATTAGTTTGTTTTAAAAGTAGTTTAAGTTACGATGATTTTTTTTTCCCTCTTCTCTTTAATCTACCTTCTCTGCTCCTGCTGAAGTCAGAATCGTAAATGAAAAATGGGTCGGACTGCGAAAGTATCGACTTGTCATTTTGGCGTATTAGAATGTAAGACGCGATTTTTCTCGTTGTTAATGGCTTTCCTTTTACTGATTTGGTTCTTTGTAATTAAAGAATAAAATCTGTTTCTGTTAAGGGAATTTTTATTTTATTTTATTTTTTTTTAATCTTTTAAAAATTCGATGTCTTACAAAGTCATTTTTCTCATGCGTTCCGTAGTTTTTATCTGGGTGAGAAGTTTTGATTAGATTGATGGAATAAAAAGTTGCCGAAAACAAAATATCTTACATTTTTTATTTTTTATTTTTTTTTCGTTCGAACTGTATCATTTGCGCTCATTTTTCAAGTTTAATTCCGATGAAAGTCAAAATAAAGTAGTTTGTTTCCTTTTAAAGATCAACAAAATTTCTAACAGAAGTGGATTGATTATTTATAAAATATATATATAATTATTTGGATGAAAATAGTTTATCATTTCTTATATTAATAAACAATATTTTTTCAACAACAAAAAAGAAAATTTAACATTTAATTAATGTCTTATGTTTAGATATTGCAGTTTATAACATTATGACCAAATATGGATACATTAACAAATTATTGATACTAGTTTATATGTAGTTTGTAGATATTATTTATCGTGTTTTTAGCTAAAATAAATTAATTAATAAGGATAATTATTTAATAAAACAAGTATATACATTAAATCTTTAAAGTTTGAACTTATTTCAAAAATTTCTTGTTCTAAAATTGTTCTTAATTAGCCCTTTTGATGTTAATTTCTTATTATTATTACTTTTATTGTGGATTCGATTTCGTTTCGTTGTAATGTTTCCCATAATGATTATAAATAATATTCAAGGAATAATATTACGGTAAGATTGTACTATTTTACTTTTATTTTATTTTTATTTTTCTCTATCCTATGTAAGCTATTATATATTAACTAATTTCATATTTGCAATATAGTCTTCACATGTTATTTAATTAGGATAAAAATTATTTTTTCTTGGTTATTGAGGTTTTCTGTGGCATTTAATCTTCTGTTTATTTTACTACGTTAAAAAAAGAGAAATATGTATATATATATATATATATATATATATATATATACAGTGCATCTAGTAAATATAGAGACATGTGATTTTTTAAAATAACAGCTCAAAAAGTAAGGCAATAATCACAAAAAAAAAAAAAAAAAAAAAGCGTAATTATATGGAATCAGAATATATGTGTATTATAACAAAGATATGTAGTAAATGAATTGCAGAATATTTGTAAAATAAAATAAATGAATAAATAAATAATAAAATACAAAATATTCTTTCTCAGAAATGGAAAGACATTTCAGGCGTTTGGTATTAAAGTTCAAATTTTGGATGCGCTCATTTGAATTATCTTGAAACTCTTATCATGCTTGTTTAGAATTAGAGATTGCAGAAAGTGTGGCTGCAAACAAAAAAAAAAAAAAAAAAAAAAAAAAACTATGTTCTTGTTGTTTGTTTGATTTCTGTGTAATCAAAAATTGGAGACCATTGTCATTGGAATACACCCCTCTTGCCAGTACTCCCTAAAGATTCTTGGTTGACCAATCGATAACAGGGATTTGATTCTGCATAAACCATGCTTTTGCTCAGTAGGAGGTGTGAATCGACTCATCGACCTGTTGGAATTTTTAGTTTCACTGTTCCCCCTCACCCCACCCCAAAATAAATTCTAGTTGGGAGTAAATAGCTTTTTGAGGACATTTTAATAATCCTTGGAGCAATGTAGATCATCAATCAAAGCAACATAAGCCATATCCGTTGTTCCGTTGAAACAGAGCGCTACCCACTTTATGAGAGAACCCTCACCTTTTTGTCGACAAAAGAAATAATAAGATTCTCGTCGTTGAACGGATGAATGGTTTTTCAATGACGAAAACATATCCCTTTTGCTTGGCCCTGATGGTTGAGCATACTATATTCACTATCTATGACGAGAACCTCGTGTGTTCTTTAGTCGAAAAAAAGGAAGGGGGGGGGGGGAGGAGGCTCTCATCGGTAGACAAATGGATGTAGGGCAAATTATGTTTCAAGGTAACAACAGATATTGCTAAAATTTCTTTTCTTAATGCTCAAAATCACTCTGAAGATTATTAAAATAACCCCAAAAGCAACCTTTTTACTTTCTCTTACCCATAAGGTAGAGAAAGTATTGTTTTAGGCTCAAATTTTCGAACGCGAGATTTTGTTATATTTACACGTTTTGAGGTACCCTGAATACAAAAATCATGTTTTTAGCAAATGGTCTGTGTGTCTGTGTGTCTGTGTGTGTGTCTGTGTGTGTGTCTGTGTGTCTGTGTGTGTGTCTGTGTGTGTGTCTGTGTGTGTGTCTGTGTGTGTGTCTGTGTGTGTGTGTGTCTGTGTGTCTGTCTGTTATCAGCATATCTCAAAAACAAATTATGGCAGAAAGTTCAAACTTGGTATTCTAAATGTGTATCATATAGGGATGCGACAGTAAGCTTTTCGTTAAGATCAAGCAAATGGTTCGTGTACAGGGACAATCAAGAGAATTCTAATACATTACGTCTATGGGGGAAATTTCAGGAAAATAGATTTTAACGTCTATAGACTGCACTAAACCAAATGAAACAAATATATATATTTTGTAATAGAGACAGTTAACTGGGAAAATTTTTTTGTGTATGTAGGAGCCTCGCCTCCCCCCCTGGGGGGGAAGTCCCCCCTCGAGGGGAGTAAATTTTCATGATGGGTATCTTTCAAAAGAGCTCGAAAATACCTTTAAAACGAATGGTTGAACCATCGATCTGCGATAATTTAAAACAAAGTTATCGATTTTTTTTACTTTTAACGAAAAAAAAAAACTTAGAAAAAAAAATCGTACTTTTTTTTTTTTTTTTTTTTTTTGAGAATAAAATGGACTTTTTTTGGATATTTGGTGTTAAACTACTTCTCTAATATGGAAATCGTCTGCCTTATCATAAAAGGTAATTTTTTTAAATAATAATTTTAATAATTTTTTTTTTTTTTTAAAGAGAGATATTTTTTAATAACCGAATTAAATTCTATATAAATGTAGGTGCATTAATGAAACGGGGGGTTGAGGGGGGCGGTAGCCCCCCTCACACAGAACTAATTATCATATAAAACTCTTCAGAAGCCTAATATGAATTGTTTAACATAGGTTTACATAACAGTACTCGTTATCTTACCTCTTAATCTCCAACCTGTATTTATAGTATTAAATTTCAGGGTAAGAGAAAGTCGTGTGAGTGACACACCAGATTATTTCTAATTGGAAACACCTTGGGGTAGTGGAAGTGGAATTGTTATTGAACTGTTATTTCAAAAAAATACCCTTTCTGTATATTTTTGAGGACGCACGCATTGTATATATAAAGATTAGAACATAAAAATATGTGTAAGAAGAGCAAAACTCTATCATATAAAACAGAAATAATATATAAAATGAAGATTAAATTAAAATAATTAAGAAAATATGAGAATTAATTTGAGGGGCGGGGGGGGGTTGCATCAAAAACAATAATTAAAAATAACTTTGTCTGATTTCCATTTAAAAATTTAGTTTATTTCGATAATTTTTTTTATAAAACATCTTTCTTTTTAATTTCTCTGAATAATATATGATAAAAAAAAAATATATTGTTTCAGGGTCAAAAATTCGAAAGTAAGCTTTTGTTTTAATTACCCTTGTTGATCCGCCATTATTTTTAAAAAAAGTACCTTTCGCAAATTAAATAGTTTAATTATGGTGTTTTTAAGTTATTAAATATTCTAATTTCTAAAACATCTAAAGATCTACTTATCTGCATTATTGTATATTATAATAAATAAAAGGGCTAATACAGAAAGTGACAATTGTATATACTTTCAAAATATAACCTTAAAAAAATATTTATTAAGAGATAAAGATTATATGTCTGTAAAGCTTATCAGAACAGTTTTTTAATCTAAATTCCGGAACCTAAAGCATGGAAAACTTACATATACGCATTTTTCTTATTGAGTAACTTTTTTAAGTTTAGTTATTGTTTTTTTATAAAATAAATTTTTTCTCATTATTAAGCAATAAACCTTCCTAATGAGCTAAGTCCTCACCAAGGGCAAAGTGGTTATGTTCCTAAAGCTGGTAAATGTGAGACACCGTGTTCGATGTCTGTTAGAGCGCATCGGCCTAGCCGTTCGGATTTTTCTGTTGTTTTCTCCGGAACTTGCGTAAATACGGATAGGAACCCCTGTAAAGACCTCCATGGAGAGCACTACCCGTTAGGCCTAGAATACTAGCGCAGTCAATAGGCCTTACATCCAAACACACCAAACCAGATAAATATAACTTTATTATTACATTACATATAAAGTTTATTTAGAACCAAATGCAATTAAAGTATAGTATTAATGACATTTTATGATAACATGAGATAGAGTAAAAACAAAAAGAATTTTTAATATATAAAAATATTTTAAAATATTTAAAAATGAGGCAAAACTATTTATTCAGTATTAGACATTCTTAATAAGGAAATTTTCTCTTTTTGGTCACGTATGTCATTTTGATAAAATAAAACACAATTAAAATTATGATAATAATGACACAATAGAACAACATAAGTTTGAATAATAAGAAAAAGGTGTATAATAAAAACACATAAAATTAATTATAATGGAGGCAAAAATAGTTTTTTATACTTATTTTTTCTCTTTTAATTTTGTTTGATTTAAAAATTCCCTTTACTGTTAAATTCCCATTAACATAAAGTGAAAGTTAAAAAATAATTTAGATTTTATATGCCAACTTTTCCTTTGTGATTTTCCGTAGGAGATTATTCTCGTTACATTACCCTTGGCTTTGCACGCTTAAGTTAAAAATTCTTTTTCTCCAGCAACGAATACTGGTTTTGCATAACGATATCATATCTTAAAGATATTTTCGGTACGTTAAAATCCAAACCTAAGCTGTTTTATTTATTTTTTGGACCATTAAAGAAAAGTTAATATAATTACAACCATCCTTTGTGCCAAATGATTTAAAATATGCCGAAGGGGATGTCTTATCTGTTTTTTTTTTTTTTTTTTTTTCTTTATACTGTTAACAATGGTGTAGTTTAAGGAAAGTTTTCTTTATGACTAAGACTCATAGCTGTACATAAAATATTATTTTGCCATTTTAAGGGATTTCTATTTCTTTATTAATAAAAATGAATTCTAATGGTGTTTTGAATAAATTAATTCCCTTCTAATTAATAATTCAAAAAGAGAGTAGTGGAGAGAAAATATTTTTTATTTTCTTTTTAATTTTGTAAAGAAAGAAAAAAAAAAAAAAAAAAAAAAAAAAAAAAAAAAAAAAACCATAAATTTCTTTCTTCTTTAGTAAATCTAGTGAGTTGAATAAATTATATGCGTGAAAAAAAAAATAATACATAGAAATATTTTAATAAACTTTCCATAAAAAACAGCGTTTTTTTTTTTTTTTTTTTTTTTTTTTAAAGTAAAAGTGATGTTTCGAAATTTATATGCATATTTAATGAGAAAAAAACATTACTAAAAGAAATGTTTAGTTACTTTAAACGCTTTTTTTTTTTTTTTTTAACAAAATTATTAACATACTTTTTTATACTGCAGAAATTTATAAACAATATCACTTGGTGCAAATCTTGCCTATTTGGTATAATATATATATATATATATATTGATAGACAGAAATTTCTCATATAATCATTTCATCAATTTCTCATTTGTTGTAAAATAGTATTGCTATAAAACTGCAAATATTTTACCACTACTATGCAGATAAAAATTGTTCATATACTGTTGTGGAAAGAAGCAAAATTACATCACCACTTTTCAATATATATACTCAGAGCTATACATTATAAATACACAGATATAGGTATTGTTATATCTATAGATATATAATGCTATGCTTTGAAACAAATAAAATTAATTTTCTTTTAAATAGTTCACACTTTAAAATTTGCTGCGCTTCTTTTAACATTTTCTAGTTAAATCCTTTTAGATTGTGCCTGTATACTCATTTTAAACTTGAATTAAAAATATGGTTCAGTTTATTGAAAAAAATGTCCTCTAAATGTCTTTATATCGACAACAAAATCTACTAAGTGACAATTACCAAACAATAAAATTTTATTATCAGTCTCAAATGAGTAAGTTTGTTAAAAGTTGGTGTCTAACAACTTAAGATATAAATCTTACAAACTTACATGTGCATGAAAGAAAACTGAATCATAATTTTAAAAAAATGTTCATGTTAAAAATTTAAATTGAAAATTTGTTCTAGATACAGTTTGTTAGGAAACAAAGAAAGGAAGCTTAAAACAGGGAAAGTTTTTAAAATTGTTAAAAAAAAAAAAAAAAAAAGAATCCATGACAGTCTATAAAAAAGTTCAAAAGTATTTACACAACAGAGGATTATGAGTTATTTTTCTTCAAAATTTTTAAACAACTAATTATTGATGTAAAGACAAAGTATATCCTTTTCTGGCAATCTCTAATTTTGTTCTAGATAGTTTTTAAAAATGTTATACTAAATAATAATAATAATAATAATAATAATAATAATAATAATAATAATAAATTAATAAAAATAAAAAATAAAGAATTTCCCCTTTCACAAATAACGAATGTTTCCATTAGAAATATTTTTCTTTTAGAAGTATTTATATTAAAGAATATAAAATGCTCTGTGAAAAATATTATGAACATGGGAGGTAATTGAATATTTTTGAAAATTTATAAAACAAATATAATAATAATAATAATAATAATAATAATAATATTTAAATTGTTTAAACTTGTTCAAACTTTCGGGAAATATTATATTTTTTCTAAATTAAAAGAAAATAATATATATATATATATATTTAATTACGCATATTTTTTTTTTTACATATATACAATCTTACTTGTATATGACTGCAGGGAAGGCAATTAAATAATAATATTAATAATGCTTGATAAATTAAAAATTGCATATTTGAATTAAATAATGGGCAAGTCATAAATTTTAAATTAAAACACCAATATATCGTGTTTTACTTTAAAATATAAGAGTATGAAGTTTAAATAAATATTTATTCTACAGAAATATTTCTTTTGCGTAATATACATGAATATTCAGTGAAATGTAAACTAATATTTATACTTAAGGAATATAAAATTTAGTGGGGTCATTTTATTTATTTATTCATTTTTTAATAATAATAATAATAATTTAAATAGAATCAATCTTCTAAAATTATTTTGTTCACAGTTATTTATTTCCCTGCTATTTTTTTTTTTTTTTTTTTTTTTTTTTTTTAAGTAGGACTTACTAATACAAAATTGCAATGCCTATCAAAAAAAAAAAAAAAAAAAAAAAACATTAATATAACACTGGAGAACAATAATTTTTGTGCCTATAAAAAATTTGACCTGTTACTGGTTATATTTGAGTCACTCACTCTAAAATATTTTTCTGTTTTTACCCATCAGCTTTAGTTTATTAGCTTATTGACATTATATGCCAATGTAACAATGCTGTTTACAATGTGGAAATCGGTCCAAATGACTTTCTAGGTAGTGCAGCTTTATGCTCACAAAAAGTAGAGAGCATATTTTCTACGTGTTCTTCATAATTTGAAGCCTTATAGTTTCCAAATTCTTCACTACCATATACAGAATGACGATCATGCAGCTTACAGTAAAACTGCGAGTAATAATGTTTTATATTTATGAATAGATATCATAAACAAGAGCTTCTAGAACAAAATGGACAGTATTTTCGAAATCAGCTGCGCCAAAATATTTAGTTTAAAAATTTCAGGTACCATGAAAAAAAAATATACATATTTGTTCCCCAAAGTATTTTATGTTATGTTATTAAAAGGTATGTAAAATTTTTACTTAGCGTACAATACAAATATAAATACATTTATTGGTACGATGTTTTATTATTCAATGTATTTGTTGAAACGATACCAGTTGTATATGTATAATGTGTAACTTCTAAATATAATCAAACTAGATACAATGAAAATATTACAGTTATAATATTAGTATTGTTACATACAAAATGCAATAGATTGTATAAAATAAGCCATATGTCTTTAAATTTAACTAATCTTATAACTTCCTGAATATA
Source organism: Salticus scenicus (assembly GCA_963930645.1). Classification (NCBI taxonomy): domain Eukaryota; kingdom Metazoa; phylum Arthropoda; class Arachnida; order Araneae; family Salticidae; genus Salticus; species Salticus scenicus. The sequence continues at coordinate 91,996,222 of OZ005654.1, forward strand.
TATTTAGAAACATACTTTTTGAAGTATACATTTAACCCTTTAACGTTCACTACTTAATTTATTTTAAAAATTACTAAACTAATTTTTAAAATGGCTTTTAGACACATAGCTGATCATAAATATTTAAAAATAAAAAAAATAGCATTGTTCCTTTTGGAGAAATTTTCGGTTTGAAACATCTGTAAGTAAACCTTATTAAATTCAAATAATATTTAATTTAATAAATAAATCACTTTATAAGTAAACATTATCGACAACAAAAACTCATAAAAGTTGCATAGATCCCAACATTTCAATTTATTCCGTAGTATTTTAACCCTTTGCGGCGCAAGGTAATTCGGATCATTAAAATTACACTGCCACCGGAATTTACGAACATAATTAAAATAGAATAAGATTTAAATTTTCACGTTAAAAAAGGGCCTTTTCTTCTATGTTATAAATGTACATTTTTGCTAAAAAAATTCTGAGATGAGAGAATTAAAATTAGGTGTTCCATCAGCGGGAACACTGCGACTGAAAGGGTTAAGAGTCGAATATACATTTACAAAATCTGAGAGAAATATACGTTTTCTTTTTATTTTTGTATTAAAACATAGTCATTATTCTTCACCTTTAGTACATAAACTATAATTTATAAAATTAAAAGCAATTAATCATGGTGTGACGGAAAAATCTTTAAGCTATTGATTATTATTAATACTTCAATTTGACTACATAGTCTCACTCATGAGCATTAAATTAACGTAATGCGCATTAGATCATTATCGAAAAAATGTTAAAACAAGTGGCCTCTGGGGAATACCAACAGAACGAATTAAAAACGAGACACTAATCAGACTGATAATCCTCACAGATTATGCTTAAATACAACAAACCATTGTAGACGATTTTTCTTCAAAGCAGCAATTCATATATATAATTTTAGATATTCATTCATTATTCATATACGTAATTTTAATTAAAATATGGAAAAATTGTGTAATTTTTTTATTAATTTATACAAATTCACTGCTGTTTTGTTTTACATCATTTGAATCATATTTTAATTATGTTGTTTAAATCATTTGAGATATGCTAAAAGTTATTTCTTGGCCGAGAGGTGACGTCATCGCCTACTATGCGTTGGACACTCATTCTATCCTGGATAGTCGCAATGGAGAATTTCATTTAATACGAGTTAATTTACAATGTGGCCTACAGAAAAAGTCTGTTGTGTAGGAAGAAGAAACACTAAATACTAAATAATAAACAAGTAAACACCTTAACAGTTACGGATGACAGTTAAAAAGAAAGACGAAGTAACAAATTGCAATATGCCCCTTCAAAACTAACACTACACGTAATGTGTTCGTTATAGCGAATTCTTTATTAAAAGTGTATTTTTTTCCAAATGCTTCAGAGAAATTGCATGCCAATATTCTTACATCACGTTGTTTTGGCGCAAATCCAACGGCCTGAAGTTTTCTTGTATGAACAGCTAATTTTTTGTCTGCTTCAATACCTGTTTCCGAATATGGGCCCATTGTTTGCTTCTTAAAGTAATTTTTCTTTATGCTATTTATCAAGTTGGATTCTGGAATACTGGAATTTCTGCCTGCTGCGCGAATTTTAAGTGAGCTATTTTGTATTGCCTTTGCAGCTGATGTTAAAATTTCTTCATTCCAGGTTCCTTTATTCGATTACCTTCTGTTTGGCAATGTGACCTAAAAAAAAAAAAAAAAAAAAAAGAAAAATATTTTTAAAAGTTCAACTTTATATATTATCAAAAACTGAGTTAGTATGTTGTGGATATCATAAAACTTTATTTAATATTTTCTTATGCAGCTTCACTTAATTTACATCAAAAGAGTCGTCAAGGCACTTTGCAATGCAAAAATGAGAGATATGGTTAAAGGAATAAGATCGACTGACTATTTTAATGGCCTAAGTCAATGGGTTTCTAACACATATTTACGCAAGTTTCGGAGAACACCACGGAAATGTCCGAGATGCTAGGTCGAGGAGTGCAGCCTGAAATAGAACCCCATGTCTACAAGCTTCTAAGAAAAACCTGATGGGCCAAAAAAGCGAAAAATCAAAAATTGCTTATATATATATATATATATATATATAATAAAAATCGGCAATTTTATTTCATATTATTCTAGATTTAAATGTTAACTATTCATTTTAATGGTATTGACAATTTCTTTTCTAAAACACTACCTCGGGGATGGGTGGGGGAAGCGTGTCACTGCATATACAGTTTTAACTATTACTACACTGGTGCTCAAAATTAAAGCCACAACATGTTTCCCAATTTTTTCGTTTGCTTATAACATTAAAACAAATAAACATATAAACATAAAATTTGGAAAGCCTGTTCTTTATCATATCATTAATTGATTTTTATATATTTTCATAATAAGTAATGGCTTTAAACTGATAATTATTAATTTTTTCTCAAAAATAAGCTTTGGAAAGAATAAGAAAAATTCAACAATTTTGGAAACGAAAACTTAATAAAAATGGTTATAAGGATGCATTACTGATAGGTGCAGATGCACATGCATATATGCGTTATATTGAAAATAGATTTTTACTCCTGTATTCATTTTTTCATTTTCTTCCTTTTTCTTCTTTTTTTTTCGCACGTGAAAAACTTTTTTTAAAAAATATACGTATAAACATAAAAATTGGATAAGACGTTCATTATAAAATTATTTATCGACATTTTTATTATTCTGGTGATTCTCATAGTTTGTGAAAATTGATATTTACATTTTTTCAAAAAGTTCGTTATAAAAGTACAAGAAAAGTGAATACAAAAAGAAAAATCGGGATTTAGTGTGACATTTGAAAGCATGTGCGTTATCCTCTATCTGTAATGCATCCTTAATACAATTTTTCATTAAGTTTTATTTTCTAAAATTGTTTAAATGTTTCATTTTTTCCAAAACTTACTTTTGAGAAAAATTGAATAAATATAAATTCAAAAATTATTACTTTTCTAAAGTTATATAAAATTTGATTAATGATATAATAATAAACATGTCAATCAAATTTTGTGTTTATATGTGTATTTGTTTAAATATTATGCACAAAAGAAGAAAAAGAGAAAATAGATTGTTGCTTTAATTTTGAACACCAATGTATATTCAATAATTAATTTAAATTTCATTGCCAATGATCAAAGTAATTATCATCATGCAAATTTATTCGAAATTTTGTTCTAAACTACTATACTAAAATGCTTGATAAACGTAGATTGCACAACCAGCTGTTAAGCAAATTTGCACCAAAAGTTGATAGGCTTTTATTTACATAAGATACAACTACGTATAAAATTGTATGAAATTCTATACATTAGTTCATGATCTAAAGCTCATACACATCCAGACATTTATCACACACATCCAAACATACTTTTTTTTTTTTTTTTTTTAATGTTCAAATTGTGTTCTTGGTCTCTCATAACGTGTAACTGAACAATCGGGTTAGATGCAAACCATTATAGGAAAATTCTTACGAATACTTTAATACAGAATACTAAATACTTTATTATATTAATTTAAAAAAAAAATCATTTAAAAGCAAAATGCACCTTTAGTTAATCGAACTAATTTATTAAAAGTTTAATTGTTAATAGATAAACAAAAATATTTAAAAAAAAAATATTGCTGTATTAACAAGGAACTAATTCATCGTTAAATGCATTTAATTTCTAAAATTATGTTTTTTTTTTTTTTTTTTTTTTTTTTTTTTTTTTCAAAATTAATTCATGCATAAGTTTTATATGAAAATAGTGAAATTAAAATACCTTGACTAACACTTACGTGTAGCAGATAAAGTTACCACTCAGATCTTAACAATCTCTCACTGACTTCGACTTTAAATATGTGTCTTCTTTAATACTATCACTAGAAAGTTAATTTACATAACTTGACATTTCATTATTTGCAGAATCCCTTCCCATTCAACAATTTCGAAAAACCTTGCAGTCAATGAAATCCTAAAACCAATTTCATCTTCAAACCAAGATTATTCCGTCAATAACCCAGATTTCCATTCCACGATTTTCTTGAAATTTCTAAAACTGTAACTCACTGGATCCCATCGAATCCGTGGAGAATCAAAATTGTGATGGCATGTCTCTCCGGACTACCCTTAAGGCAGTATTACACACAATGATCTTTCAGACAACTCTCATTTGAGCCAACTTTTACTCCAATTTTTCAAAGCTGAAATCCGAAAGAGGGTTACAATAGTTGAGTCAAAAATTGCTTTAAAAACTTGTTTGCAGACTACACAGTACATGACGAGTGAAGTTACTTATCGCTGTTTTAACGGGGACGACGGAGGGAGAGCGAAAAGAACAACGGTGTATGAATTTCCCCCCGACGCTGTCTTTTTTCGAAGCGTAAGGAACTTTCTTCTCATTGGCTTGTCACAGTAAAAGGAGTCGCTCATACGAACAACTTTTTCTGATTTTCCAGAATTTTTTTTTTTCCAATTCCTATTACACTGGTATTTTAGGTGATTTGAACCAACAAAATTGGCTCAAATTAACAATTGGCTCAAAAGTTGGACGTACATTTGTGTGTGATAGGAGCATTAGAGGTGCGTCCCAAACTGTCGCCAGTTATCTATCGCGTAGTGCTAAAGCAACATTAAACCCAAGCAACCAAACAACCACAGGATTCAATTATGTAACTGAATTTAAAACCAAATGTTCACAAACTCCAAAAATTCGTACGAAACTTGTAAGTTGCTTTTCTCAATAATCAGGATAATCCCTTCTAGCAATTTAATGCGAAAAATCTCTACTAAGTTGTGGAAGCGCAAAATCTCCTACTTTTGACTGAGAGATTGTGAAGGTTTTAATTTGAATATAACAGTTTTAAGAAACAACTGCTGGTGTTTGCACAGTCAGTCTAGATTAGTACATTAGGACAAACGATATGGTTTTTAAATATTTTGTAATTTTCAATTATTTTTACAGAAATTTTGGGAAAAAGCTGTGAAAATTAGAGCACTTACTTTAAAAAACGAAACAAAATAACGATTCTTAATCCTAGATGCTTGAAAAAACAAACTTGAACATTTAATTACATACTCCACTATTGATGTTGTATTACTACCTGGAGTCGCTCTGCCCGCACTCTACTCCTTCCCTCCGAACTGCTATATGCGAAATATCTCCGGCTGCGCAACCTATCCTAGCTTTACCTTATAAACAAACATATAATCTTTTTTGTTATTTATACTGAGATTTTACGCAAATTGATAGCGATAGATTGCAATGATTAATCCAATACTGCTTTCAGAAATATCTTAGTATTATTTTTCCTCATACAACTATTTCTCCTTAAGAACTATGTTCCAGAGGGAAAGTGTTTCAAAATTATTTTGTTTTCTTAATTATTTTAGAATAATCATGTTTACTACGCTATTTTTTTAATATGTCTTATTTTTTACAATTGTTACGCATCGCATTCAGGTCTTTTATATATATATATACATATGTATATATATACAGTTAATATTTACATCTCTTTTGCCGTTAAACTTATATCTATAATTTAAGAAACAAAAGATTCAGTTTACTATTCTAATAGCGTTACACAGTAATATATAAATACTCTATTAAAATCGAAATTTTAATATTTTTTCTGGAGTTGTTTCCCTTTTGAGAATAAAGAAAATATTTTTACTTATAGACCTTTTTTTTTTTTTTTTTTTTTTTTTTTTTTTTCCAATAAAAATATAAATATTTTCCTCAGAAAAGAAATATTTATAGAATTTCATTTTTTTCCAAATGTGAAGTTTCCAAAACTCATTTTAACTTTTAGGTGTTTCTATATAAAATGTTTGGTTAACATTGATTTTCCAATTGTATACTTTTATAAAATACAAAATTTAATCAATAGTTTTTGTTTTCATATTTTATTTTCTAATGTGATATACTTAAATTTATTATCCGACAAAGTTTTAGTAATATCTGTTAAAGAGCATTCTATAATTGGTTAATTTCATACGAAATTGGACAAAAGACCATTTTTTATTTCTCAACTGACTCAATAAATTCTAGTTTGTCTTGATAGAAAACCTATCTAACATATCAAATAATACAACACATTATATATAAAAAAAATCTGGAGAGACTCCACGCGACATTCGGAACATTGAATAATTAACAGTTTTGTAGATAAAGTAAACAAAGAGGAGTTGTTAAACAAACAAAACAGACAAAACCATAATAGAATGTTTGAGTATTTTTCTCCATATATTACACAATGTTTTATTTAACGCTACTGAACTTTGAGCCCATAAATCATAATGATAAAGAATTTTTCGTTGCGTCCCTGGAAAAAAACTATAAATGCTAGATTCACCAAAATGCTTATAGTTAGTGCAACAGTGATTTATAATATTCATATAAATTTTCAGCTCAATTGAGCTAGTCGTTTAGATGCTATCGCACTTTTAAAAATTTGGTCCCGTAGGCAATAATGATAAATAATTTTTCTTTGTGTCCCTGTAAAAAAACTTTAAGTGCTAAATTCACCAAAATCTATACAGTTGGTGAAACTGTGACCTATAACATGTGTACAATTTTTTTACTCAGATTAATAAAGCGTTTAGACGCTATCGCACTTTTAAGAATTTGGCCCCATAGGCCATAATGATAAAGAATTTTTCTTGGAGTTCTCGTAAAAACACTATAAGTGCTAGATTCACCAAAATCAATAAGGTTCGTACTATGGTAACTTAAAATATACGTACCAACTTTCAGCTTATTCGAATAAAGCGTTTAGACGCTAGCGTGTTCACTCACAGACATGTACGCACATACACACACGCACACGTACATACATCATAAAAATAGTGAAAACGGACTCAGGGGAACTCGAAACGTCTATAAACATCAAAATCTCCAATTCGGATTTTTGACATGATTACGATACTTTCCTCACTATAGTGTTCGGAAAGTAAAAATTTCATATTATTGATTAAAAAATATAATTTAAAATAAATCTTAAGTAAGTAAAATATAATTATATAATTCTACATTTTTACACGTATTTATCTGTCACGCTATTAGATTATTTGTATATATTTAAATATTTAATTTATTTTTTTTAATTACACATCAGATAAAAATCATGTTTGTACAAATAAAAATATCCGTACTTTGAATGTATCTTAATTTAGAGTAATTGAGTGATAAAAATAAACCACTAAAAATATGTCTGTTTTTTGTCATGTTTGTCGCATTAAATTTTTACCTCATTTAGTGATTTTTTTTTCTTTTTTCTTAAATTAAATGTTTTGTATTATTTATAAGCCAGTTATGCAGACATATCGGCCCATCAAAATTCATTAAGATAAATTAATGTTTAGTCATCAAAATTCATTAAGATAAATTAATGATTAGTGATCAAAATCCATTAAGAGAAGTTAGTATTTAGTATTTAAAATTGCACAAGAAAGTTTTCTGATGTGTAGTCCCCACAAGTGATATTAAACATAAAAATAATGTAATTTATAATAAATTAAAATATTTTTTGTGAATGCCACTTTATAAAATTTCTAATTTATTTCAATACCGTTCATTGGAATTGCATGTAGAATAATATAAAATTATTCATTTATATTTAACAACAAATCTTCTACATAGTTCATTCTTCGTCTAATCTTATAATGTATTAAAATAATATCTTTATGAGTTTACTTAAAATACCAAACGCGATATACTGCATAAAAATTTAAATATATTTATCGCTTTATACCACTTATAAAACATTTAATTAACAATTTAGACACTTGCAAAGTGGACCTAAACCATGTTAAAATTTGACAGCCTCTCTTTTCGCCACACTCCCTAATTACAGAAATGTAATACCCACATTTACATATAACATTGTACAGATGGAACCTCTTTCCATGAAATTAAGCAACACAAACTAAAATGAAATTAATATATTCAAGTGGTACGGTGAGCCCCGTTACCCGATTACTTATTGACTCCAACCGCAAGAGCCCCACGTTTTGAGGTGTACATATTTTGATTTCTCCAACTGCCATTATGCCTAATGTAAATGTCACAGATGGTTCAAATTCTAGAATATTCAGACTCTAAATTGCGCAACAACTCCCCTTCCCTCCCCCCACCCCCATCTTCCTTTTCCAGTTCATATGAATTTAATCAGATCTCAAGAGTTACGTTCTGCACCTACGATGGAGTATAGAGAACTCGGCTAATAATTATGAATAATGCAGTGTTAGCCCGCAAATAAGTTACTCTCCTGGGGTAAAGCAATGGGCACATTATGTTAATTAATTGATGCAAATGTGACAGCAAACTGATGGAAAGTATGCGCGATTGCGTGTTGGGATATATATGGGTAATTTGCTAAATGTTTCGGTTTCGCTGTGTTGTTTATTTCTTTTTGCCTTTGGTTTAAATAATGTTTTCGGTTTCAAATAGACCGAAGATGAATCCCCAAGAAATGCTATGATTCTTTTGCGATAACTAAAGGGGGTTGATAGAACATTGAATATATCTTCTGGCAAACTCGTTACATAAATATATATTTAGAATATTGGTTTAAATTTCTAAAATAACAAATATTATTGAGAGGTTTGTTAATATATTTTATGGAGATTTTATTCAATTTACTTTAAATTTATGTTTAGATATAATAATCTTTTTTCTTTTCTTTTATAAATGTATTTTTTTATTTATACTCAATAGTATTGGATTTATAAAAGTTTGTAATTTAAAGTTTTCGATGGATTTATTCGTTTTTAAATGTTCAGAACACAATTTCACTTAAAAAAAAAAAAAAAAAAAAAAAAAAAAAGACGTTTGTCTGTGTTTGTGACAAAACAAATATAGCGGATCTTGATCAAAAACTAACTCACAGAATTTCATGCAGATTTTAATTGCAACTTGACATAAATTAGTGTCTTTCAATTTTCGATGTAAATCACCGAACAAGTGGCACTGTCACCATTCTACCAAAAATTTAATATAGCAGTATAGAACAAAATAACGTACAAATGTACACATTAGGAGTTACTTTAAACTAATCCTTTTAAAATAAAATAAAATATATATTTATAATCGTAAATTCAACCAGGAAAAAAATACTTTTAAATGTAGAATCATCGATTCCCCCCACCCTTTCCAGGTGTAGGTTTCATGTTGTATATATTTTACACATAAGGTGACTGTTCTGCATTCGTAAAAGTTTGCGCCGTCCAGTTTTTAAGAAATTCTGAGATTTACTGAGACGAATTTGACAATTTTTTGAAAATGTACATCTTTCTATCTTTTCGTCAGACTGTACGTTAATCCGTGTGTTACAACAAAATATTGTGGTAGCTGTATCTTATGAAAAAAAGCATGGAATTCCACAAAATTTTATATTTAATTGTACCCTGACATAGTTTGTGTAAATTACATTTTACCATACATAGTCTTGTAGGTCTATCTTGTATACAGAATTTTTTTTCGAGAATGTATAAAAGATATATATTAGTATGACCTTTTATAGTGTATAAGCATATTAAACTTAATATGTATAGTTAACATTTATGTATTTGAATTACAGATATTTTCTTAAAAAAAAAAAAATGCTTCATTTAAGGACTTAAAATTTTTCAGTTAAATAAAGCAAATAAAACTATTTTGAAATACCTATAATCAAAATGCCTACTCCAAAAAATGTTTAAAAAAAAAGAGAGTGTGTGAGAGAGAGAGAGAGAAAAGAAAAAGAGTAAGAAAAAATAAAAAATAAAGTGCTATATTAAAGAAAAATCCTGAAAATAACCGAATGCTGTGTTAGAAACACGTTGACAAAACTTTTCTGTAACAATACGGAGAATGTTAAAAAATGACAGATTTTTCTGTAGTGCACACCGAAAAATTTCAGCATTCAATTAAATCTCCAATTCGAGAAGCCAGTATCGTTCGAGATCCCATTTCATTGTAGGAGACGTTTGCATTGTAGACACTGCACTGTAGGTGGCATGCAAATTTGCTTCTAGTCATGGGAGCAAAACTTATTTTACTACTTAGTATTTCTCCATTCTAATTTATGCAAATTTTTCGTATGCATAACAAAACAAAAAAATATATACCATATCAAATCTGAATCAATGATTACAGATTTTATATGGTTACAGAAAAAATGTTTCTTTTGACTGAGACGAAAATTTAAATTAAATTTCTGTAGTTTCAGAAAACATAAATGTTCTGTAGGAATTTTTTTTGTTTTTACAAAATTAACTAATGGATGTAATTGCATAAAACGTAATTTGTAAGATGCATGCTTTTCTGAACTGTGATAGGCTTATTTTGGTAAAAATTACCCGTAAGATTAACGCCGCTGTTACTTTATGTGACTTCCTCTATAGTTTAGCAAAACATTTATCGGTTAAAATTTCAGAAAACTGCATGTGTACAATGTTTACCATAAGAAGATATGTTTGTTAAATTTTATCAATGCTAACAAGTATGTGGTGCTGTTACGTATTCCTTACAAACATCTTGAACTAAGAATTGCAACTGCACCTAAATCAACGTCAACGTCAACGTCTAAATGGTTTTTATTTAGAATTTTATCCCTGAAAAAATCCTCGCGTGAGCAGAGGCTATTCAGAGTGCAGCACCAATAATTGAGAGAATAAAAAATGTCCTTGAAAATTTCTAAGTTAAAACAGAAATATGTTGCGTGAGTTGACGACACAAGTCCGGACGGCAAAAAAATAAAAATAAAATATTAATCATAATACATTAGACAGGGCGTCCAAAAAAAAACAGAAAATACTAAAAGCCGCTCTTACGTCATCCGTAGACAATATGATCTAAGAATCAGTTTTGAATCATCAAAACAGATAGAATCTGGTGTTTTGTATCAAAGTATAACCAACCAAGGTCTTCATATGACCAAGGTGTGCCTGCACCTAAATTTTATGAATAAAATTGATTCTTACGAATTGCCTAATCCCCATTGCTGTTACCCTCTCCATCACGGAGTTTCCGTCCAAATAGGAAGGTCAATGATATAGTAGAAAGATCATCCGATGGTCGCAGGATGTTCACCCGATGACCACGGGATGTTTCTTGCAATTCGTGTAATATCCATAATTCGTCGAAGAAGTTATTTCTCGATTCATTGAAGAAATTTATCTATGTACAATCTTTTTTTTTTTTTTCACCTAAGATTTTTTTTATTGTATTTAAATAAACAAATTAGTATAGAATGTACAAAATTTGTTAAATCTGTGTACGATCATATTGTACAGAAAAGTATTTTATTTGTGAAGTCTACATAGCTGCCAGTCCTCACACTGTTTCATGCTACTATTACTAGAAAGTTTTTCCTCTTTACCTATTACGTAAAATTTTGTGAGTAAATAACACGAAAAAAAAAATCTTTCATATAATGACTTGAAATATTCGGGATGGCAGAAAGTTCTGAGTCTTATGTACAGTCTAGTCTATTTGTACGGTCTATAATTTATCGTAATTTTTTCCCTTAGAACTTAAGACCATTTTTTTTTTTAATATATTAAATACTTGCGTATTTTAAGTTTTATTTATAATAATAATCATAATAATAAGAAAATGTGTATTTAAGGCTATAAACTATTAAGGATTTGTAATTTAAAAAAAATAATAATAAAGATAACTTTCATATATTCAAGTAAATAGGAAAATTATTTAAGAATGTCAAGAATTTCTATTAAAAAAAATGTACCCCCCCCCCCCGGAAAAAAAATAAAGAAAGAAAATAAAATAAAATAAATAAAATAAAATAAAATAAATAAATAAATAAAATCAATTAATTAATTGAACAAAAAGTGCTGCAGATAGAAAGTTGTAATTTATGGTTGTTTAAAATGGTATTTCAAACACTTTTCAAACTAAGTACGGTGTTTTCATTTGAATTAACCAGTGCTGAAGTATGAAGGCAATATATTTAACAATTCATTAACTGTCAATAGTGTCCCATACTATTTAATAAAATCTTCCTTGAATTGATCGGCTACATATATCAGCATCACATTCTTGTTAACCTCAAGATAATAAGTAATCCAAGCGTATGTAACAGCTATTCCACAAGACATGACACGTCAGATGATATTCAGACATTTGCTTGAAATATGTGTAATACGTAAAGGTCAACATTTACCATAAGCCATTACAAAATAAAATGATATTTTAGGCTGTTTCCTCTTATAAGCATGTATATGTGTGTTCCTGAGAACATACCAGCAATATTCAGCTACAGCTAGTATAGTTCTATACTACCGTTCGCTAGCATACTTAAATTTCCTCGTTTCAAACATAGAAATGACCCGATGAAACTTTTTCTATGCTCATCACTAATTGCGCCAAGATTTTGAGGAAAGGAGTCCAGATGTGAGTCTAAAAAGTGTAATTTTAATGACATATTGCAAGCTATAACGCGAAAGCACGTAAAAAGCTAAAATATGGATTTCCGAAGAAATCGTGCGTAGTAAATAATAATAATAATAATAATAATAATAATTACAGATTCGTTATTTTCAGCTAAAAATGTATAACAAACACATATTTTCATCTAAAGGCCATTTTTCATATTGCATAGAGTAATTAACACATAGGTATTTCTATAACATCTTTATTTGTATTTATATAATCACATACCTGCCAACCATCTCATTAGTAAGCGTAAAATTGTTAACGCCCGTTGAAAAAACGCCCCTTTTTCCACAGCACTTTATTTTTAAAGTAATTTTCTCCAAATGTTGTTACGAATAAATAATAATAAAATTACTTTATAATACGACTGGTGTAAAAAAGAAACTAGTATGTTGTGGCCACCACATGACTTTCTTCTATCTTTTCCTATACAAATTCACTCCGCAACAATAATTAAAAAAAAAAAAAAAAAAAAAAAAAGTGGGACTTTGACAAAATTTTGGGTAAAATATGAAAATTATTCTAAGTTTGTCAAAACACGGAAACCGTGGTACTTTGACAAAATTAGGGGAAAAAAGCAAAAATTAGTTTAAGTTTGTCAGAACACGGAAACCGTGGGAGTTTGATAGAATTAAGGGGAGAGGAAAAAAAAAAAAAAAAGTGGGACTTAAACAAATTTTCACATTTTACCCAAAATTTTGTCAAAGTCCCACTTTTTTTTTTTTTTTCCTCTCCCCTTAATTCTATCAAACTCCCAAGGTTTCCGTGTTCTGACAAACTTAAACAAATTTTTGCATTTTCCCCCCAATTTTGTCAAAGTCCCACGGTTTCCGTGTTTTGACAAATTTAGAATAATTTTCACATTTTACCCAAAATTTTGTCAAAGTTTGTCAAAACACGGAAACCGTGGAACTTTGACAAAATTAGGGGGAAAATGCAAAAATATGTTAAAGTTTGTCAAGACACGGAAACCGTAGGACTTTGACAAAATTAGGGGAAAAAAGCAAAAATTAGTTTAAGTTTGTCAGAACACGGAAACCGTGGGAGTTTGATAAAATTAAGGGGAGAGGAAAAAAAAAAAAGATTTTTTTTCTAAGTTTTTTTTTCGTAAAAAGTAAAAAAATCGATAACTTTGTTTTAAATTATCACAGATTTATAGTTCAACCATTCGTTTTAAAGGTACTGACGAGACCTTTCGAAAGATACTCATCTTGAAAATGTTTGCCTTTATCACCCTGTTGAAAATTTAGAAAAAGCGGGATGGCAACGCAACCTGTAAGACGATTTTTACCAAAAGTTGATAGGCACTAATTTATGTCAAGGTGCAACTACATACCAATTTGTATGAAATTCTCTGCAGTAGTTCCAGAGATACAGTTGCCACAAAATTTTGTCACACACACACAGACAGACAGACAGACAGACAGACATTTTCTAAAAATGGTAAAATCGTGTTCTACAGCTCTCAAAACGTGTAAATCCATCAAAAACCTGAAATCGAAAATTTTTACGAATCCAATACTTTCTTCTATTGAAGATAGAAGAAAGTAAAAAAGTCGGGTACTAAAAATTGCCAATTATCTCCATAAGGAGATACTTGACAGATATGTTTTTTTTCTTTTATTGAAACAAAAATTATGCATTCTACAAAAATCAATGTTGTTGTAAGAAAAGTTAATCAATACCTCGATAAACGTAAACAAACTTCATTTGTAAAGGAAATAAAAAAAGTTCTTATCTATCTAATTTTAATTATTTACAGTAAACTGTCCAAACATAAACTTCCTAACAAAATTCTTAATTACGCAAGAAAAAAAAAAAAAGAAAAATTTTAAACAGAAAAATCCTTCCATATATAATCATTTAAGCCTTTCAAAATATTTTTAAAGTTAAAATACAGGATGCCTGAGAGCAAATAAAAAGTTTAAAAATCCCTTGCCTTTTAATTTATCACTCATCTAACTTACAAGAATGAAATGTAGATTGTAACAGCCTCTTTTGAGTTTCCATTTAAAAGTCAATGAAAACAAGAGTTTCTTAAATAAGAAACAATGCTTGAAAAGAGGGGGATTAGAATTGGTTAATCAAGCCATTCTTACTTTTCACATAAATCAAAGAATGGAATATAAGGAAAAAAAAAATGTAGAAATAAATTATTTTCTTAACACACCTTGTTCCTTAATTGTTTTATAATTAGCAAATCACTGAAGCAATTGAGCTGAAATGACTTTTTTTCCCTCTAATATTTCGTCCTTAAGATGTCTGTAACTTGAAAACAAATTCTTAATTGATAATTTACGATTAATTTAGAAGGAAAAAAATGGGTTTTAGAAAAATGTTTTTGAGACTAATGAGTGGCTTGTTTTTAATTTGTGGTTTAAAGTTTTGAATATTTTTTTTTTTTTTTTTTTTTTTTACGAATTTTAACTTTAGGGAAATCGATTTTTATTTAAATTTTGTTTTTATATTTTACTGCTAAAATATAGAATATTTTACCTTTAACATTTAATAATTGTTTAAAGTTTAGTGATTAGTTGTTTGTGTTGATTCCGTAAATTAAATCTTGTACTAAACATTTATTTATAAAATAGTTGTATAAAATTATTTTATGTACTAATTGCTAATTAATTATGTGTAATTTTAACAGTACGTTGAAAATTTTCATTGTTTATATGTACTTACTTTTTTTTTTTTTTTTTTTTTTTTTAATACTAATGTTGATTTTTATTTAAACACAATTTATTTTGCTGCTTAAACGTAAAATATTTTACCTTTTAGGTTTAATAATTGTTTAAAGTTTAAGTGATAAATAGTTTGTGCTAATTCTGTAAATTGTATTGTGTACTAAGCATTTATTTATAAATTAGTTGTATAAAGTTATTTTATGTGCTAATTAATTACGTTTAATTTTAATGGGATGTTGAAAATTTTCATTGTTTATATGTACTTATTTTTATTTCACTACTAATACTGATTTTTATATAAATACTTTTTACTTTACTGCTAAAATATAAAATATTTTAACTTTAACATTTAATAATTGTTAAAAGTTTTGTGATAAATAGTTTGTGTTGATTCCATAATTCGATTGTGTACTAAGTATTTATTTATAAATTAGTTACATAAAATTATTTTTCGTACTAATTAATTGTGCATAATTTTGATGGTATTTCGAAAACGCGTATTTTTTATTCGCACTTTTTTTTTTCTCATCAGTGCTAGTACTTTTTTCTTTGATGCGGCTGTCTATAATAAATATGGATAAAAAATGTTAATATTTTAATGTTGTAAAAATCTAATACCACTATATAATGAAAATATGTTGTATAACAAAATTTAAATTCATAACTTTTAAATCAAATGTATTTTCATTTTTCAGTACTTTCAATTTAAGTGCTATCGCCAAAAAATAATTTATGAAAAACTTTCTGCGTATTATGATGTTTACATGATGTTATACGAAGTTTTCTTCTTAAAATTCTAAATTAAATAGAAACTAAACTTTAAACATTATATTATTAATAAAATCTTTATTAGTTAAAATATTATTTTATACTTACATGAGAATATCCCTTAAACTAATTAAAAATTATGTCTCAATTTATAAATTAGAAATAGTTAAACAACAAATAACCTTGCAGTCTATCATTCCATCTTCGGAGAAAAACTCATGAGTTGTTGAAACCTTTTAATAATCCCATCTTAAATTTTATTTTTACGTTTAGAAAATACATATTTTTAAAATTACTATTAAATGTCTGAAGAATTCGGTATGTCATATATTCAGTGCATTCAAAATAATTTCAGAAAATAGCACTACGTATTAATTTATACATTATACATTTACACACTGAAATTATCATCATTATTACTACTATTCTAAAAAATTACAGAATTGTGATTTTATAAATTTATGATGCACTGAAATAATAAATAAATAAATAAACGAAATTAATGATGCAAAAAAAAAAACATCGAATATTCAAGAGACATGGCTATGAAAAAGATTTCAAATAACGGAGTACACATACGGCTTCAGTCTTTATCATTTTTATCAACGCAGATGTTTGTTTATGTTTAAATAAAACTGATTTGGGATGAAAGTAAAACATCCCCCAGTTTTACTGTTATTAAATTTAAGTACAAGTTTAACCTGTTCGCGACCCCATGTTTTTGTCTTTTTGACAGTGTGGTCCGCCTGTGGGCGCTATTCTCCTAAGTTACAATATTTCAGAACAAAATTTTCTGTTTCCACATTAATATTACAAATCGATATACATCATAATTATATTATTTCTAATCAAAGTACTTGTATCAATAGTACATGTGATTATACTAATATGAATATTGGGTATATTCTTAAGAAATAAGTAAAATACAAATTGCGAAAGAAACGCCCACTGGAGGAGTTACAAATGACGTGAGTCTATGTCAGCGGTCGCGAAAGTGTTAATAATATTTGTAAAAATTTTTATACATGCAATGAATATGGTATTTTCTTTTCTTTTAATCGCAAAATAAATTAACAAATCTAGAAAATTATCACTATTAGTGATATCATTTTTGGTTAGATGTATTAATTATTGTTCACTACTTTTATTAAAAATACTGTTAAAAAATTTAAATCATTCTGCTTTTAATGAAATTCAATTTATTTTATCTGTTTTTAAATAGGTTCTTCACCTTGATTCAACATTAATATCAGAAATATTATTTAAAACCCTTGTAATAAACAGACGTGTCTAGGAGATACTGGTTTTTAATTCCATAGTATACAATGTTGAATGTACCTCGTCACGGATTTTTCTCACAATATCGTACAGTTGGTAACGGACGTGTCGGAACACTAGCAAAAATTCCTCTGTAAAAAAAATACACTTCATTCGGTTTTGTTAAATAGATCCTTGTCGAATCCTGTTCTTAGTCAGTGTAAGAGCATGATTGGATAAGGTTTTATTTAAGAAAATCGAATGAAATGTACTTTTCTTACATAGAAATGTTTGCTAGTGTTCGGACACTTTTGTTACCGACTGTACAATGCTGACCGAAATACATCATGAGACTTAAGTTACTGACGAATATAAAACTTTTTATAGCTCGCGCAGAGTTTCAAATTTTTCTATCTTTTGCACCTGAAATCTAGTACTTCATTAACTAATCCAACGGAGTTCCCAACTTTTATAATTTATTCACGGGCATTTTTAGCCCCGCCTCTTTTTCATACCGGAAATTTTGAAAAATGATTTTCTTCTTATTTAATCGCTGTCACATATTAAAGAGAAATAATCTACAAAATTTCTGGTGCGAAATTAAGGCGGGGCTGAAAATGCTCGTGAATAATTGGGAACTCTGTAATCCAGTAGCCATCGATTTGACAAATTTACTCACTAGTCCTACCAAGAAAAATTTTGTAATCTACTAAATCTAAATCACGTGATTTATGTTCAACATTGAAACTCCCATAAACATACCCGCTTCAGAATGAAAGTTTTAAAACCTTCAAATTTTAAGTAATTAAGCGTGTGTGAAATCACAATTGCTTTACAGCTTGAGTAAAAATTACAGGTTATCACATTTAAATATATAATTTACCAAAAAAAAAAAAAAAAAAAAAGAAGAAGAAGAAGTAGTATTTTCATGCACAATAATTCATAGTCAAATCGCACTGAAAACACTTGGTATTTTCTATACACACTGTTAAAAATTTCAACAGAAAACTCTGTGTAATCTATTACCTTAAGTCTTACGTAAAAGTTAAAAAAAAAATAAATAAACGGAGATATTAAAAAACTTATTTTATACATTCACTTTAATAACTAATATTAATTTAATTAATTATTGGTGGGAATATATTTCGGACTTGGAATGCTTTTTCTAAAATAGAAGCAGTCATTTTAAATTTTAAATAAAAATATTAAATAATAAAAATACTTAAAAATACAGAATAAAAATTGAGAATCTCGATTATTCACTTTTAACTAAGTATTACTGTAAATTTACAGAGACTCTGTATAAATATTTACATTGAATTTACAGAAATTTTTAACAGCGCACAAGAGCATATTAAAGAACATTTTCCAAAATATACATAAACTAAAATATTACTGTATAACTAGCAGAAATACAATTCAGATTTTCAAAAGAGAAATTTACAATAATTATTTTCCTGATCTCACATGCACTGTCATACGTAGAATAAAAATAATTATTATTACAATAAAGAGAGTGATTGTTGCATAAGTCAGGGTACAGAATATTAAGTGAATTATGTAAGAATTCATGTAAGTCAATTAAGCTTGATTTTGTTTTCAAGTATATACTAAAACTGTAACCAGATAATATAGTCTGCAGGAAATATATTAGTTTAATCGCTAATTTTTATCATGAACTATATATATATATATATATATATATATATATATATATATATATATATATGTATATATATATGTATATAGTATCAGGTGGGCTGGCGAGCGGTTTAAAACTTTAAGAACAATACTAATTCTAATATTTACTTAACTTTTAATAAAGAATTAAAATATCTACATATTTACATAGATGCTAATGAGCATCTAGAATTAATTATCGAAGTAAATTCAGCAATCAAACAAGTCATCAAATTGATTATATTTCACGTAAACACATTTTGGTAATGTCCGTCGAAGTAATACTTAATTAACTACGTTAATTACAAAACGAAAGTCATTAAAGCGATACAGCCGTCAACACTGTACGCTTCGTCCAACCTCTTCCAAATCCGATCGTCAACTGAGCTTTCTCTGAAAGGTGCTTCGTCTGCCGGGGATGTGCGCACACGTCAGAGGTGACGTATTCCTGACATCACTGCTACGTCATTCCACGCTTGCGGGCGCTCCGTCACATGATCAGCTGGCTACGGGAAAACAGAAACTAAACTGCCTTGGATTTCAGGAACGGCAAAGAGAAATCAAATAGCTTTAGCTTCCAATGTTAGGGAAGGAAGGTGCGTATATATCACTCGGCCATCCTTCCTCGACTGGACCTCCAGGCGATCACACTGAAAAGATACAAAAAAAAAAAAAAAAAAACACAAAAGCAACACAAAGTAATAACATAAATATTTACAAATTTTTACAAATCTTCAAAAATTTTTGTTTTTAAGTTATTCCCCATTTGAGGAATTCAGCTTTTGCAGATGTGTAATAGGAGCCTTCATGGCATCCATTTCTATATTTTTTATCAATATTTTCAATATTATCATTTTTCATTTTTGCTGTTATAAAGTTACAAAAGGAAGTCAATTTTGCGTTTACGGCAACTTGGCCGCCCATGGCATGAGTTTTTGGTGGATGTCTACTCAACTTGCATTTCAATCTATTTTTCTTTCTGACTCTAGAAAGTTGTTTTTTATCATGTGTACTTAAATCTTTACTTTGGGGTTCAAAATTATTTTGGGACTCGAACTCGAGACCCTCCAATCGATCATTTTCAGTCTTAATGCCTTTTAAGACGTCTGTTGCATCAAGTTCAGTCGAAAAGTCTATAATGGCAGTCTTATATGCAGGAAAAACTTCTAATTTTATTTGTATAGCTTTGGGAAACAATATGGCTATTTCACCAATCGTGGTCGTCAATGGAAGTGATGGAATGAACACTTTTCTCGGATCTATACCGGCAGTCTCTTCTTCTGGGAAATTCTGTCTTTTACATGCAGTGGAATCTATTGTCAATGGCTTTTTTCCTGATTTCTTTCTTTTAAGGAGTTCGGAATTCTCGTCAACTTTTCCTTTTAACTTTTCCAACTCTTCGGCTAACTGTGAAATTTTTCTAAGTAGGAATTGTTTTTCATCTCTCTTCAAATAAGTGTTTTTAAGGTTTAGCGACTTCATTCTGGAAACATTCGTCTGACTTCGTCCCTTTCGGCGCGGCTCCTCCTCTTCATCACTATCATCATATATTTGGATAATGCTCGTTTGGTTTTGTTTCTGTCGTCGAGGCTTCTCTTCTTCCTCACTGTCATCATCTACACTATTATCATCCTTTAAAAGCATCTTATCGTCATCACTCTCGTCGTTTTCGTCTTTATCGTCATTTTCACTTACGGGAGATTCTAGTGATTTTTTTGACAGCATAACAGGGTGAGGGGTTATATTTTCACATTTTTTAGCATTATTTACTGTTTCATTTATTTCTAGGGATTTTTCAAAATTTTTGTTCTTACAGTTCATAGGGGCATTAACAACAACATTCGTTTTAATTTCACTTTGATATTTATCTACAGGGAGTACTGTTACTAAATTTACCTCTAGAGAATTACACTTATTTTTCACAAAAATACCCTTTTCATTAATTGTTGTTTCACTTAACATTAGTACATTCATACCAAGGATTATATCATAGGGAATTAAATCATCATGTACAACATAAATATCAGTTTTAGTTTCAAAATCATCAACTTTAAGATCAGCAATGAATGAACCTAAGGGTTTTATCGAACTCTTCCCGATACCCTTCAAAGTAGTACTCATAGTATTTAATTTTTTTACATTTAATTTGTCAAAAGAACTTTTACGCAACAATGTTGCTTCACTTCCTGTATCAATGATTCCAATAAAATTTATATCATTTACTTGTATAATTTTACTCATATTTTGATTTACATTAATACACAGTGCATTAACTTCTGGTTTTGAACCTGGACACTCCGAACTTTTATGCCCGTACTGCTTGCACGTAAAACACTTTAGGCCTTTGGCCTTATGGGGGCAATCTCTAGATAAGTGGTTTTTTTCACCACAATTATAACACAATTTATTCACTTCATTTTTAGGACCAAATTTTTCATATACATTATGGTCTATATGCTTTGGTTTTGTGCTATATTCTACTTTATCAAATTTATGTTTAATTTTTTCAGTGTCTCTTTTGTACACTTCATATAATTTCAATTTTTCTTTAAATTCACGAATATTTTTTGCACCATAAAGTATGATTTTATTTTCACTCTTGTCATTTATTCCTTGGATCACGTAATGCATTAACGCGGCATCTTCAATGTGCCCGTTTTTTGCCAATTCGCGCATTTTAAAGAAATACTCTATAACCGTTTCATTAGGCTTCATTTTCTTTTTACACAGCATTTCATGTAAAGACGCAGAGTTAATTTCGATTCTAAATTCCTCGATTAATGCATTTTTTTAATTTTTTATAAGTAAGTAATCCCTTTTCGGTTTTTACAAATAACAGAGCATTTCCGCTCAACGATCTTTTACAGAAAATTATTTTTTGTAACTCATTAAGATTAAACATTACTGACAAATCTTCAAATTCGTTAAAAAACTCAGTAATATTTTCATGCGGTTCGCCACTAAATTTAGACATAGAATTTTCAAAATCATTGAAAGAAACAGTTGCACTACGTAATCCAAGATTCACATTATTACAATTTATACTTTTTTCACCCTTATTATAATCATCAATAACATTGTCACTATCATTATCATACTTATTTTTGCTGATATGGCACTGCACAGAGGAGTCGGCTTTTTCGACGTCATTATCGCTACTTTCGTTTTCAGAATCTTCCTCTTGTGATTCATTGTCAGAGTTTTCTTCTTTTAGTAATTTGATGTCATTTAATTTTAACAGCAATCTGTCACGAATTTCTTCTTTCGTGCCAGTAAATGAAATACTTAATAGATTACTAATAATAATAAGTTCATTTAAAGAAAAATTTTCGTCGATGAATTTTTGTTTCTTTATGTAATTTTCGTCGTCTACGACAAACGCGAATCCTGATAATTTTCTTATTCTGCATCGGTTTTTTCTGTCACCAATATCATTAAATAAAAAGCGATACAGAATTTTAATTTTACTATAACTCTCAGTCCTCAGTGCATTGCCAATTTTGGGTATATCCCCCAGAGATACCATTTTATAGGAAGATAAAGTGTACGTACCTTTGTAGAGTCGAAACAGCTGTTGTTTTAAATTTTATTTAAAATTTCCATTTAGTAGACATGCTGTTTTAATCCTCGAGAACCTTGAAGAACATCTTTCGCACTTTGTCGAACAAAAATTTCTTGTTCAGGCCTTTATCCAGAAGATCCGTAGCTATTCCGTAGCATCCACAGAACACACTTTACGTATTTTATCATCCACTATAAATTGCAGAATAGAAAAAGCACTCCGCACAAAAGCTCCAATGTTGTTTAACGTCGTATTTCATTCGCAGACACGTAGTTCAATCACACTTTAAAAAACCATTCGTCGAGCATGAATTAGTATCGATCAGTTCAGATCTAAGAACAGTTTTTTTTTTTTTTTTTTAAAGTTCGGTTTATAATTTAAAAGTTCAGTCCAACAAATGTTTATACAGTTTATATTTTAAACACAGTTCAACTGTTCAGCAACAGTTTTTAAAAGTTCGTGTTTCTCGAAAATTCTCGTTAAAATCAAAATTCACTTTAAAATTAAAATTTAAGTTGCAATCCAAATTTACTTTAAATTAAAATTCGCGTTCTATCCCACTTCTGATATATAGTATCAGGTGGGCTGGCGAGCGGTTTAAAACTTTAAGAACAATACTAATTCTAATATTTACTTAACTTTTAATAAAGAATTAAAATATCTACATATTTACATAGATGCTAATGAGCATCTAGAATTAATTATCGAAGTAAATTCAGCAATCAAACAAGTCATCAAATTGATTATATTTCACGTAAACACATTTTGGTAATGTCCGTCGAAGTAATACTTAATTAACTACGTTAATTACAAAACGAAAGTCATTAAAGCGATACAACCGTCAACACTGTACGCTTCGTCCAACCTCTTCCAAATCCGATCGTCAACTGAGCTTTCTCTGAAAGGTGCTTCGTCTGCCGGGGATGTGCGCACACGTCAGAGGTGACGTTTTCCTGACATCACTGCTACGTCATTCCACGCTTGCGGGCGCTCCGTCACATGATCAGCTGGCTACGGGAAAACAGAAACTAAACTGCCTTGGATTTCAGGAACGGCAAAGAGAAATCAAATAGCTTTAGCTTCCAATGTTAGGGAAGGAAGGTGCGTATACATCATGTATATGTATATAAACAGCATAAACACTGAGATCATGACTCGACAAATAAAACAGTATTAGGTGCATATCTTTTAAATATGAATTATTACTAGCTCTTTAATAATTTTGCTGCCGATTGTACTTCTCAATCATGCATTATCTATGAAATTAAATTTATAATTTTGTTGCTTATAGCAAAAATATCTCTAGTTGAATTCTGTCGAGAACAAATAATGATGAATTACTCATATTAATTAATATTTTTAACCTGGAAACTTCGTGGTTTTAATTCTTCAGCATTTTCAATATTTTATTCTAAGAATAATATTTTAAATAAAAATAAATCTTAAGTTTTATGCAAATATTTTATATAAATTATTTGAATAAGACATTATTAATTTTTTTTAAATTATTATTCAATTAAATTTTGAACTGAATCGAATTTTTCATTTTTAATTAAAGAATTAAAAAATAACAAAGATTAAATTTAACAGAGCTAAATTTAAATTTTGGAATTTGAATTTATTTTCAGCCTTTTAAGTTTGCGTAAACACTGCGGTAAATTTTCACAAAACATACTTCTAATTTATTATTATTATTATTATTATTATTTTAAAAATTTATTTTGCTGTGTAAATTTTTAATAACAATTGTATTTCCCTTTTTTATTCATGAAATCTCAGATTTGTAAAATAAAGAATTTTAATAAAAAAATATATATATATGTAGGTGCTCGAGTGATTGGCATGATCCAGTAATTGACATCTATCCCGAAATAATTAATAAATAAGAAAAATAATAAAATCATATATTTTACACATAAGGATTTTAGCATTTTATGTCAAACACTGAAGCATAGGGTACTAATAACTGGTAAAATGGAGAACTAGCAGTGTCAAACACTGGAACATAGCGGGCCAACTACTGATAAAATGAAAAACTCGCAGTGTCAATTACTGGGACATTGAGTGGGTGCCAAATAAAAATTCATAAATAATAATAATAATTGTTATCAAATGTATATATTTTATCATATATGTGGTTCTGAATGTCTTTCATGCCATATGTACTAACTTTTCTTATTATTATTTCTAAAAATATTTTCTGATGACTGGAATATAAAAAACATCAGAGATTGCTCTAAAAGAGTCAATCACTGGTGCACTTACTCTGTGTATATTGTTTCGAACACATCGTATACTTTTCATTAGAAAAAAGAAATAAATCTAATTTCTTTTCAAGAAGGATCTAGAAATATTTAATTTATCGTATTGAAAATGCTTATGAACAAATA
This sequence comes from Salticus scenicus, assembly GCA_963930645.1. Lineage (NCBI taxonomy): Eukaryota > Metazoa > Arthropoda > Arachnida > Araneae > Salticidae > Salticus > Salticus scenicus. The sequence continues at coordinate 92,021,023 of OZ005654.1, forward strand.
TATTTTTTATCTATTTATTCATTTTTCTTATGTTATAATTCATAATAAATATACCAATTGACGCAATACATATACAAGCTGTTTCATAAAGGATTCCCTGAAATGACATAGCTACGAAACAGTGAGTGGTAGAAAAGTGGTATATTGAAAAGATCTAATATTTTCTATGAATAAATTACGAATTATTTTTAGTCTGGACATTTTCTAACATTTTCTAACATTATTATTTTTAATATTATAATTTTGAAAAGCGGCGCTTTGTCATCGTCGGACTCAAACAGAGGTATTACAACTGAGTACAAAACACGTTATTTCAGGAAATACGACATGATGGTCATAAATTTCCTATAATAACTATATCAGTATCACTCACTTACACATGTCAGCAATGAAAGAAATTAATAAATGAACATTCTGTATTCTAGAGAACTATTTGAAACATTGTGTGTTTGTGGCGCCACCTATTAGCCAATCTTGAAACTGCTCTTGCAAACTCTTTTAACATATTCCAGACCTGTCCATCTAACATAGCACTTGTTTCACTTTTCTGTTTCCCACAGTTTCGCAGTTATGTCATTTCAATTTTGGGGAGTCGTTTCTGAAATACCCTGTACATGCAATGTAAACGGCCATCACACTATCGTATATTGTGGTTCATTCTCTTTACGTTTTCATAACGAACAAATTAAAAGTTTAATATTATGGAAACATCTGCTACATTTTCATTAAATATACTTAAATTGAATTAAATATGTATCTTTTTTCATCGCAAACATTACTTAGAAGTGATGCAATGCTCATATATATACTCAAATGGATATTATGTCCAATAACTATTCGTATATGTTTTTGTACACACACTTATACACACATAAAAAAAAAAAAAAAAAAAAAAAGTTTCCTAGTGTATTTTGATCCCCAAATATTTATTTTTATAATTTAAGGCATGGATTAAAAATAAAAATAATCATCATTATTATACTAAGAATATACGAATACACGATTTCTTCTCATTACTAACATTTTATTACTTACCTTATGAATCAAGAAAACGTTAATATCTTTCAATCCAAAAATAAATGTGAAATATAAAGAATCCAAATCTATTAATGTATCATTTATAATCTCCATAACATGTGTACTTTGAAAAAAAAATGATGATTTATAGGATACGCCGATATCTTTAATTAATTTGTTAAAATGCAAACCACTCTGGAAAATAACAAATGGAATTTGTACTTCCTATTTTTAATTTAAATGATGAAAAAAGAAAGTTATTTTTGTGGCATAAACGGGAGAAGATTAATAGAAATGCTCTCAAAACTAATGTGCGTGAATTTATCTTGATTTCTCATTTCTTTTAAAAAACATTTTTTTGACACGTATGAGCTAGCTTTAAGTGTTTCGCATTATTTCTGCTGTTAAACATTTTTTTTTTTTTTTTTTTTTTTTTTTTTTTTGAAAGAAGAAAGCTTACATATCAATTTAAAATTAAAAATAGTTTCTCCTAGAAAAGATGTTTTTTTCTTTTTTTGCTGTTAGATAATTAACATTACAAAACTTTTTTTTTTTTCTTTCAGGTGAATATAAATTTACGATTCTTAATTAAAAACATATTTATTACACCTACAGTTTTATTTATTTTTTCCTAATGAATAAATAAGTTTGTACAAACTGTTTTTTAAATAACAAAAAAAAAAAAAAAAAACTATAAAACTGATTAAAAAAAAAGATCAAAAACTGATTAAAAAAAAAAAGCTTTTGTATGAAACACATTAACAATTCATTATTATTATTAGTAGTAGTAGTAATACTAGTAGTAATATTGTTGTTGTTATTTATATTTTTTTTTAAGTTGGAGGAATAATAAGATTATTTTTCACTCGGATAAGTGTAAAAAATAAATAGATAAATAAATAAATAAAATAAATAAATAAATAAAATAAAATAAATATATAGTCTACGAATGGCTTACCCTAATTTCGGGAGGTTACTCGCCATACGTGACCAACGCACAGACGTATCTATGCATCAAATGAGGCCTTTTCTAAGAGTCTTCAGATAGAGTTGCCAGATGAAAACTACAAATTTATTATTTTACACCACTCTTTTTCTGATAAAACAGTCGCTTTACCTAAACACCAAAATGCTGTAATTAATCTATAAGACAAATTCTTAAAAAAAAATATATATAGCGATGTTAAAATAGTTGTAATAGTCATGAAAGAACTCTGCCTCCATGTTAATTTATTAGCAGCACCTTTTAGTCTTTTTGGATTCAGATGTTGTTGACACCGTTCTTCACTAATGCAGGTAAGTAGAGAACTCAGTAGATTACTGGCAGATTGTTCTATATATGTTTGGAAGATGCATCACCACTCTGTTCATCTGGAATATCAACCTACTTCATATAGGCGGGGATCCTCTTGAACTGGACATAAGTACTCTTCAAGGGAAACAGCCTACAATTTCTAATTCTAAATTGGATGTGTGTAATATCTTAAGATGTGGATGTTTATATGCATTGGGTAAGTTTTCTGCTCCCATCTGATTTAGGTTCATCTTGCAGACATTAAGCTTTAATCCACGCATTATCACACACACACTCTTAGGGTAAAGCTAGTACACACTTATATCAACATTCACTCTTCTATAGCTTATCCATCTACATCTGTTACAGTTGAACTATTTCGATGTTGAAGCTGATATTCAGTATATTTAATAAAGTAAGGGTCTGGTTGTGGAATTGTATCATACGTTTGGAATCAGTTGCTTATAGTATATCCTCGGACTGCTTCAGGTGTGCCTGCGGTAAAATGCCGAGAGCCATGTATGTGATTACTGTCGAAAATGTTTGATTTATGTTATGAGGAGTCTGCTAACTCTCGACAAAATGAGCTTCTTAAATCTTTGCCAGACATAAAAGTTTATCAATTACCAAAATACTTGCAGATTAATATATATATATATATTAAAGTTTCTTGCTCTCCATAAAAAAATTCAAGCACATTATGGTTCCCAAAATTTTCATCAGCAATAAAAAATAAGAAATGAAATAGAGTTCCTTACTATAATAATTCTTCCACTTTAATAATTTCTATAATATTTCTTTGTATTTAAAATTATCATATTTATCATACATATTAAATATCGTCTCATCTTGCGTTTCTTATTATATATATATAGCATATTTTTCTCATTATATAACACATAATATCAAAATTTCTATCTGCTAAGAAAAGTTTTTTCTTACAAATTATTTATATGAGTGAATTATATGAATTATTTATATTTATATGAATTGTATATATTATTATATATTATTATGAATTATATATAATTATTTATATGAATTATATATATTATATGAATTATTTATATATATATATATATATATATATTAAGTTAAAGTTTGTTATTCGAATTAGTAATACAAAGCATCCGGAGAAATTGGGATTATTGGTACCTATGTCAGAATTTAAAAGAATATTAAGTTAAAAAGATTTATTAAATTCAAAAACAACAAGTTTTACAGATTGAGGGATTATTTGAGAATATGCACAAAACGTCAAGAAGATTATATTCAATAAGAATTTTCCTTTACATAAAATAACACAAATCTACATCTAAAAATTTAGTATAAAATTCTGGTTGATCTCTCTCTCTATATATATATGTTGCATGTGTGTGTGTGTGCCTGTGCTTAAACTGAAAATGCAGCCAGTTTGTCTCTCTCACGTATAGATTTTTCAATAGTCTATTGACACATTTTTTCCGTGACTCTTCTTTTAATGTAATAATGTGGTAACTTTTTTAGTATGTTCCCATGCGTTAATTATAATTAATCGTGTCAGCATATAATTTCATGTCTACCGACACGATATTGTTCATTTTCAGTTTCAGCACACCGAAAAAAAATATATGTCAGTTAAAATAATCATATATATATATGTATTCAATATTTTCTTTAATTTGCAACTTTTAAAACTGTTTTAAAAGTTCCTGTTACTGAAAACGGTGTGACAATAGTTTAGTAAAATATTATATACATAGCACAATATTTCACTCATATTTCCCATATATTTTCGGAAAAAACTTAAATATATTTTAATATAAATTTATCATGTTTACCTTTCACTTTAAATATACAATAAGTTACTACTTAATAAAACAAGTGTCCAAAATGAAAATATTAAATTCTTCTAAAACAGGAAACGCTAGAATCATCTATTGAGTTCTCAGAAAGTTCCTAACCGAGATATCCAATTCAATCAGAAAAAAAAACAGGAAAAAAGGGGATTCCAACTTCTGAACCATGCCACCGCCATTTAGTGTTTCTCTTTAGATATAACAGCAATAACAACAACAACAAAAAAAAAGAAAAGATATTCCTTACGATATAACGAAGAAATGCTGTTCTGCTATTGAGACGCTAGATGTAAGAAAGCAAGCTGAAAAACTGGCAAGAGGTTAAGGATCAAAGAAAACAAAAATAAGGTCACTAAAATATCACGACTTGCTTGTCGAACTGTTTAATTTTTCTTTGGGAGAAATTTTATCTGGAAAGGATTTTTTTAACAATAAAAGAACTTGTTGTAATGAAATTGATTTTATTGCTTCAAATACATAAAAGCGAGAATTTCTTTTTCCGTACGTTATTGCTCAGGGAATGTAAAAGATTTTCTGATTAGAGTAACAATGCTAAGATTTTTTTTTCTTCTCGAAAGGCTCTTTTTTTTTCCCATTTGTTTAAAACAAACTGTTTGTGTTATAGATTCTTAATCTGTTTTCAAAGGGAAAAAGAAAAACTTTTCTTTCCAATTAAAACTTATTTTCCTAAGTACAAAATAATTTAAAAGAAAAAAGTTAAAGTGGAATTTTTGACTTAAAACATTTTCGGTATCAATACTTTAGCAGATTTTGATGTACTAAAGTCTGCTTTATTATTCTACTTATGCACTGCACAATACAAATCACAAAATGCATAAAATAAAATATTATGAAAAATTATATTTAAGTTTGTTTAAATTATTTTATTCTATTAAAAAAAAATAAAAAATAAAAATATAGTACCAAATTAAATATATATATATATCTAAATCCCACACATTCACTTACACCCATAACACATCTATAAACGCGTATAAAAGTTAAAAAATTATCCATTAAACTTCTCTAAATACCCCCACAGATATCTATTAGCACGACAAATGTGAATCATTTTTTACATCCATTAGATGTCTGTTAAATATCCGATAAATCTCCAAATATCCAATAACTGGACTTGTTAATTGACCAAATATCCAATAACTGGACTAAGATATATTGTAAATATCTAAATCTCGTTTTCATCGAACATGTTACATCTATTAGACATCGAAAAAGGCACGTCTAAATTTCGTCTAAATGTAAACATCTAATAGATACCTATAATTAATACAGGATATCCAAGACTTTTAACAAACATTCTTTAGATATTTTGTACCTTTTATGGATTATTGGATGTAATTTAAATATCTAATGGATATCAGTGTCTGTATGGGATAATAAATCAGAAGATTTTTTCTTGAAACAGTATTAAGTATGTAATTGAAAATAATGTAGATTATAGTGAAATGAAATTTGGTGGATAACTAAACCCAAGTAAAGTCTTCAACTCCTCGCCCCCGAAGGAGAAGAATTAAATAACACACAGCTGTTTCAGTAGCATTTAGCGTACTGTTTTCAGTGAATTTAGGAAAAATCTTCATAAAGAGTACATGAAAGGGATAATTTGAAAAGTAGACAGCTTTTTCGTAGCGTAATTTTGTTAAATAGAATCAAATTATTTTGTTATATTAAACAAATGTTTTGGTCGATTTTATCAATATTTGTGTAAACTGATAAAATTATTCTCTTAATTTAAATAAAAATTTCTGTTGATTCAATGTATTGCTCTTTCATTTGTTGATTAAAAAAGATCGAGGACGTAGCTATCCAACGATTCAGTATAATGGCTCATACTTTTACCATATTCTTTTGGTCCGTTAGAGAAAGTTCATTTCATTTATTGTGCGAAAAATAAACAAATAAAATAATAATAATGACCTCCCCCCCCCCAAAAAAAAAAAAAAAAAATACTAAACAAGATATATTAGGATTTCCCCAACAAAAAAGTTTTTTCGGTGTTCTGGCATTTTGAGAGTTAGGACAATTAGCAAAGCTTGAAGTTTAGGCCTGAGTATGATATCCTCCATTTTTTTTTTTTTTTCAAAAGTTATTTAGCTCGTATTTACTCGAATTTCGGTGAAAACTACGAAAAATTTCCGAACGGTCAGATTCACGAGCATGACCTGAGACAGAAACCGGCATTTTCCGCCTATCAACTTGGAGAGCAAAACCTCTTGGCAATATTTTTTTTTTTTTTTTTTTTTTTTTTTTTTCTGTAAGTGTTTAATCTAAATTATTGTTATGTACAGGGTCTCTAAAATTAAACAGTACATATACACACAAAAACTATAGTTGTATTTTTTTAATCTCAATGAAATGCGTGTTATATAGATCATGGGGCGGGATATTACTTAGAAAATTTTTGATTTACATTAATCCCACAGATACCGATTTTCAGTTAAAAGCAGGTGCGAATAGCATTAAACGCAATCATTAACAACTGTGCAAACAATTGTCGAAATTTGATTTTTTTTTTTTTTTTTTTTTGGCATAACTTTGGCCACCTGATATGCATTTTATACATTTGAAATATCATTCGATTCCAATCAATAAAACCACAAATATTTCTTTCCGAGAACCAACCACTTAATTTCAACAACTCTATACTATTATCTATAGATGCATGTGTAGTGTTCGTTCTCCGATTCGAGTCGTAAATAAATAAGTACAATTATATTCTAGAAGTAGATTCACTCTTGACGACTCAATACGAGAACGTACAGTTTGCGTGCATACATGATATGTGATTTCATTATGAATTAAAAATATTATCAGCTAAAATATAAATTCCCTCTCATAATATGATACGATAATCTGTCATTATAGATTTAATTCAAGTAGTTTTTCCAAATAGAATTAACCTTTTGAAAATAAGAAAAAAAATCTCTTGCTAAATATTCTAGTCGGTATTAATGTAAATAGAATAAAGTTACATATTGTACATGTTGAGTTACTTAACAAAACAAAATAAAATAAAATAAATAAATAAATAAATAAAAGCACTATTCCTTTAAAATTTAAATCGGCTTTTTTATATGTATATTTAAGTATAATAGAAAATTTACTAATTAAACAATTTAAATCTTTTTTTATTGCATACGGAAAATTAAACTAGCATATACAAAAGTAAATGTAAGTTTTAATGTACTGAATAAACACATTCTAATGTATCTTTTTATTTATTTATTTATTTATTTTTTAAATTTAAGCCATCATCAACTCTAATATAGAATAAAAATATATGAATTTAATGTTAAATATTTAATTTCTCATTTGCACAAAGGTAAGCTAATAGAATGTGTATCTTTTAAATCTCATTAAAAATAAATGATTTAATTGCACAAGTTCCTTTTAAAAGATTGTGCGAAAACTTAATGTCAAATCAAGCTTAATCTGTTTGTTTATGTTTACAAGTTTAAACTGTTCAATAATAGTTTTAAAATGAAATCTTTTCTAAATATTCTTTGCTTAATTATATATTACAGTAATAATGTAAAATTTTACATTGAGAGCTTAATTTAATGGGAAAAAATATCCTTTATTTATTAAATAATAGAATAAAGCATCATTTTTACGTCTTATATGCCTTTTTTTGATTATGTCATAAATATCTATACATTACAATTTAAAATAAATATTTTACTATCTGTTTACCTCTTTTGCAGCAATTTTCTATAAAAACACAGATTTTTTTTTTTTTTTTTTTTTTTTTTTTTAATCAAATTCTATTATAAAAATTAAATTATAGTGCGTTCTTTTTAATATAATTATGCTCATTTTAACTAAAGTTGTAGTTAATTGTAATTTTGCATTTACTATATTGAAAATGGATATACAAAGGCTATATTTTCATCAAGTTTTACCTCACCAATTATAAAACATACAAAAACATAAATGAATGAGAATGCTTGCCTTGCTCACGTGATTTCCGTAATTTTAAACTAAATGATTTTTTTTTTTTTTTTTTTTTTTTTGTAAACCAAATTTAACGATTTTTATCAATAGTTACTATATTCGAAAACAATAATAATAATAATAACAATCTGATTGTATACATTTTTGGCTTTCTATTTATATAAATATATATAGTTTCTATCGTGTTTGCGTTATCTGTAATAATACAGAGTAAATTAATTAAAAAGTTTATGAATAACAGATCTTGACAAATATGCATATTAAAAAAATTATGTATATATATATATATATATATATATATATATATGTGTGTGTGTGTGTAACACCAGAATATATATATATATATATTTCTTTTGATTCTACGAGTATATCTATTGTATATATTCTGTATCGGTACCATCATTATTACTAAGAAAGAAAAGTAATATAAAAATGTTTTCATGTAACAGAAATGTCTTAAATTTGATTAATTAACCATTATGGAGTGTTTGTGGCATGAGACCATTATACAGAAATTTAAATCTCACATTTATTTATTTATTTATTTTTATTTATTTATTTATTTATTTATTTTGATGGAAGGCATTAGAAGTTAGTAATCATTAGTAGCTGTTTACAGATAGGATAATTTTTTATTATTGGTAGAGATTGATTTCAAAAGAGATTTTATTCGAAAAATGTATTCTAAAAAAACTCATAATGTGTAAAATAATCATAGACATTATAATGATATAATACAACTGAAGTAAAATGTATATAAATGATTTAGTAAGTGCACTAATAAACAAAATATGTTATTATATACTTACTTAATGCACTTTAAGTTTCGGGTTTGTATATTTTTGTAATATTTATTGAACTTTTGTACATATGACTACAGTTAGATTTTTACACATATGATTGATTTATAAGATACTTATTTATTATATATAAACATTTTATATTATAAAAACAAATTAAATTCAAACATCATTTATCCGATTATAGGCATTCAAAATTTATATGTTTTGCTCAAACAGCTGTCCATAATGTTTTAATGCTGAAAATGTCTAAACTCCCTAAACTTTGTATATTTATTATTCAACAAGTTCAATTCATATAGACCTGAAAAATATCCATTCACCAAATGACAATTAATTATAATAATAATAATAATAATAATGAACAACTGGCCGTATCTTCTGACCTTCATACGTCCACATGTTTTTCAATTAATTACCTGAAAACAACCTTTAAACATAAATTAAGACAAAACAAGTCCTTCTGGCTTATTCGAAAGGGTAGGTTGATTTCTTTTTTCTTATCAAGCAGCCGTCATTTTGTTTCAAAATGGCGGCTACAAATTATAAACGAATTTGTACAAATATTGATGTAGGCTATCTACATATGGAGTTTTAAGCAAATTGGTTCATAAACACCTTTTTTATGTGAATTTTAACTTTTCAAGTGGCCGGCGCTTGGAAACAAGATGGTGGGCCAAGTTGACAAATATATCAAATGCATTTGTGAGAATGCATTTGTACAAATATAGTTGGAATTAATTCAGAATCTCAGAAGTCATCGTGTTGAAAAGTTAAGTAGCTGCCACTTGGATCAAAAGGGCAGAGACAGGTGCTCAGTGAACTAATTAATCTAAGATATTGTTGCAAATTTAAAAATAATTCAATTTTTTTTTTTTTTTTTGGTAGAAATATTTTCAGAGGCTTAGTAAGTTGATTAAATGTTATTTTTTTGCATTTCTAGTTTGTTTTAATGTTAAAATAGCCTAATTTCCCCTTAAAAACGCATTCAAAAACACCAATATGGCAGGTAATGGATTAGGCGCCAAATTTGGCGACTTTTCCACTTGTCGACATTTTTGGCGAGAAAAACCTCAGTTCATTAATAAATTTCATTGAGACATATAGTCTATGTATACATGAAAATTCAAACAAATTCGGAATACGCTTTTTACAATTTGAAATTGAAATTTCCAAGTGGTCTCCATTTGAAAACAAAATGGTGGAGCAACTAGGTTAAGAAGCTCATCCAAGTTATTCATAACACAAGTTAAAACACTGTCCTAATTTGGTTCGATTTGGAGTATTATTTTGGAAGTTATCGTGATTTTAAATTTTCAAGTGGTACCCTGATTTCAAGTGGCCCCGCTTAACTTAACATATCCGCCACTTTATTAAAAATGGTGGATACGTTCATTAATAAACTTCATTGAGAAACTTATATAGTCTATGTATACATCAAAATTTAAACAAATTCAGAATACGCTTTTTACAATTTAAATTTGAAAATATCAAGTGGTCTCCACTAGAAAACAAAATTGTGGAGCAACTTGGTTAAGAAACTCATCTAAGGTATCCACAGCACAAGTTAAGACGCTGTCCAAATTTTGTTCCATTTGGAGTATTATTTCGGAAGTTATCGCGATTTAAAATTTTCAAGTGGTAGCCTGATTTAGAGTAGCTCCACTTAAGATATCCGCCACTTTATTAAAAATGGCAGATAAATTTCATTAATAAAGTTCTTTGAGACCCTTATGTAGTCTAGATTTACAAAAAAAATTCAAACATATCTTGCTTCAAATACGCTTTTTACAATGTGGGTTAGAAATAGTCAAGTGGCTGCCACTTGAAAACAAAAAGTCGGAGCAACTTCGTTAACGAACTCATCCAAGACATTCATAATAACACAAGTTAAGACACTGTCCAAATTTGGTTCGATTTGGAATATTATTTCGGAAGTTATCGGGATTTTAAATTTTCAAGTTGTAGCCTGATTTCAAGCGGCCCTGCTTAACTTAAGATATCTGCCACTTTATTAAAAATGGCGGATACGTTCATTAATAAACTTCATTGAGACACTTATATAGTCTATGTATACATCAAAATTCAAACGAATTCGGAATACGCTTTTTACAATTTGAATTTGAAAATTTCAAGTGCTCTCCACTTGAAAACAAAATGGTGGAGCAACTTGGTTAAGAAACTCATCCAACATATTCATAACACAAGTTAAGACGCTGTCCAAATTTGGTTCGATTTGGAGTATTATTTCAGAAGTTATCATGATTTTAAATTTTCAAGTGGTAGCCTGATTTCAAGTGGCCCTACTTAACTTAAGAATCCGCCACTTTATTAAGTTCATTTAGACCCTTATGTAGTCTAAATTTACATAAAAATTCAAGCAAATCTTTCTTTAAATACGCTTTTTACAATGTGGGTTAGAAACATTCAAGTGGCTGCCACTTGAAAACAAAAAGTCGGAGCAACTTGGTTAATGAACTCATCCAAGATATTTATAAGATCAGTTCACTGTCCAAATTTGGTTCGATTTGGAGTATTATTTCGGAAGTTATCGTGATGACAAAATTTTCATTATAGTTAGTTAGATAGATAGATAGATAGATGTAGATCAACGAAGTGATTGCAATAGGTCGATTTCTAAAGAAATCAACCTAAAACTGGAAATGATCCCGTGGTTCGGCATTCGGATATAAAAGATGTAGAGATTTTTTACAGAGCCAGATTATGCCATTGGCACGAGATATTGACTCAGGGCCTTCAAATTTAGGTGGTGAACTTTCACCTCCAAAAGTTGCCAAGAAAACGCACAAAATTTCAGATGATATGTCTAGAAAAAACAAAAACTGATTAAAACTTCCTTTCTGTATTACACTAAAGAAATTAAACAATTGTTAAATTTTGTCACTATTCTTCAAATCTAAGATACATTTATATTGACTGATGTTCTTTAGCTTGACTATCTTAAGCATAAAACTAAAATATTATAGGTTGGTTAAAACTGAGGTAACAGAAGGCAAAACCGAAGAAGAAATTTTAAAAATGTGCTACACAGCAAATATTGTTTAAAATGAATTTTATTTTATTTATTACTTATTATTATTATTATTAGGCCGATTTTTGCAAGCTCTGTGTAACAGAGGGGAGGGCCTTCAAATAGTACCAATGCTCAGGGTCTTAAAAATCATAGTCGGGACATGATTCGTGTGTATTTCGTTAAAATAACAGAGCATTCTAGAAATCAGCTGATATAAATGACCAAATTCTGTTGAAAAGTGGTAAAATATTGTCCATTTCCGTCGACGGTGAAATAAATTCGTGCACTTCAGAATTTAGCTCTATTGAACTTTTCCTTTCTCTCACAGCGACGAAAGATTTCTACAGTTCAGCAATCAGTCGCAAAACTATAGCGCCTTATTTGGTAATTAACAAAAAAAAAAAAAAAAAAAAAAAAAAAGAAAGAAGAAGAAGAAAAAGAAGAAAAAGGAAAGAAAAAGGAAAAAGAGTAGATTTATGGGGGAAATTATAGGTGTCTATCTAGGAAAAAATCGGGTCCGAATATAAATCATTTCAGGAAATCAAAGATTTAGATACGGAACTTTCACAATTATTAGCTACGGAAGGAAAGGCAGATCCTTTACAAAAATGAGATGAAATTAATAAGCCAGTTTAAAATATTCGACGAGGAAAATTATTTAATTTAAAGAATAAAGTGTAAAATGTGCGAAATTTTGGCATTTAAGCTAAAAGTACCCGCTGGCTATTAGCCAGTAACTTGAAATTTAAATATTCAGATCTACTTTCTTATAAAATGGAAAATTTTAGTACTTCTAGTTATCGTAAAAAGAAAAGTAGTTTAAATGTAGATTGCAGAATGTTGCTTTTCATTTTTCAGTTTATTCACTCGAAGAAAACTTTACATTTAAAAATAATAATAGTTCGTTTCCAACACATTATTTAGTAGAAATATTTATATAAACATAAGTTCAGTACATCTAAACTTGACTAACCTATGAGTAATATGCAATTGAAAAACAATAATCAATTAACAAATAATAAAATAATAAGAATGTAACTTTCCTCTATACTAAAAACAAAATAAAATAAAATATGTGTTGATGGGTTTTATTTCTGCACATACATATATATACATACATACATATATATATATATATATACATACACTGTTAAAAATGGTTTCTTAAAAATTAGCAAAATTGTCGAAAAATACTTCCGAAACAACTTGTACATAAATTTGAAAACCCATGTACTCATTTTTGAGTATGTTGGCATGTCAAACATGGGGATATCGGGATTCTTATTGGTCAACCCCATTTCTAAGCATGTCAATATACTTTAAAGTGAGTACACGGGTATTCAAATTTAAGTATATATTGTTTCGGAGCTATTTTGAGACAATTTAGCTCATTTTTAAGAAACCATTTTTAGCAGTGTATAAATGCCTTTCCATATAAATTTTATTTTATTTTATTTTATACTTTGCATGTTTCAAAATACACACCTAAAGTTTAATAAATACGTATATTTTTATTTTCTTCAATTTTTAAATGCATTACGTATTAAAACAATAAAAAAAAAAAAAAAAAAAAAAAAAAAAAAGAAATCGAAGTTCTTAAGAAAGATTTTTCCTTACATTTTTTAGATTACTTTCGAACTGCACAACAAAGAAAACCATATATTGAAAAAATATCAGTATATGGTTTATTTTTAAACATTGTGATAAAAGTCCTTCTTCTTCCCGAATAAGAATAAGAGACATCAATTAGGTTACTGAGGAATAGAATATATAGTGTATTAAAGGAAATTTCCCACTGTAATTACATTACATCGAGATATTAAAAATAGTCTTTAATAAATTAAAATTAAATAAAATTAAAATATTACATTTTATCAAATATTCTTAGAGACATAAATGATCTTGAGTAATATTTCTTCTCTATTAAAAGCGAAGACAAACGGTTTTATATTGGATTGTAAAGAATTTTAAAATATTTTACTTGTTCGGTTGAACATGGAATTCATTGTAGAACATCAGGGAAAGAATCAATAGATAGAAGTTTGTTTAATGACCTGAGAAAGGAGGATTAACTTAAGTCAATCTGCCAATATTTCTGAACGTGAGATCGTGATCACTCATGTATAACAGAACCACTGCAATAAAAGATGCTCGGGGATTAGGCTGCCTAACTTCATGATTTACGGTAAAGTGAAGCAACGTCAATTGAATTTGGTTTGTTTAGATGTTATTATGCAAGTATTTAACATAAGCTAATGCAGCAGAACAAATCTGAACTTTGAATTTCGTCAGTATGAATTTAAAATAGTTGATTTTTTATTACTTTTATTTTTTGTTGAATATGTATAGTTTTAAATACATATAAAATTCTTAAAAATATACTTTTGTAAATTAAGTTTTTCTGTAGTGTATTAAATTAAAAGCATTATGAAACTAAAGTCTAGTTGATGTAAATAGTAATAAGAAGCTTCAGAAACATTTTATTGCATTAGTATACTAAAGAGTTCAATGTAGACCATCAGGAATATAATTCAGAGATAGAGATTTCCATAATGACCTGAGAGAGAAGGATTAACTTATGTCAATGTACATATATTTCTTAACATTAGATCGTGATCACTTTGTATAACGGAACAACTGCAATAAAAATTGCTCGGAGATAAAGCTGCCTTACTCCGTGCTTTACGGTAAAGTGCAGCAATGTCAATTGAATTTGGTTTGTTCTGATGTTATTATGCAAGTATTTAACATAAGCTAATGCAGCAGAACAAATATGAACTTTGAATTTCGTCAGTATGAATTTAAATTAGTTGATTTTTCATTACTTTTATTTCTTGTTGAATATGTATAGTTTTAAATACATGTAAAATTGATAAAAATATACTTTTGTAAATCAAGTTTTTCTGTATAGTACTAAATTAAAAGCATTATGAAATTAAACTCTAGTTGATGTAGGTAGTTGTTAGAAGCTCCAAAAACATTTTATTGCATTGGTATAGTATGGAATTCGTTGTAAACCATCAGGAATATAATTCAGAGATAGATATTTCCATAATGACCTGAAAGAGAAGGATAAACTTAAGTCAATGTGCTTATATTTCTTAACGTTAGATCGTGATCACTTTGTATAACGGAACAACTGCAATAAAAATTGCTCGGGGATAAAGCTGCCTTACGGTAAAGGGAAGCAATGCTAATTGAATTTGGTTTGTTTTGAAACTATTATGCAAGTATTTAACATAATCTAGGGCCGCAGAACAAATATGAACCTTTATTTTCAGTAATGTGCATTAATGTTTTTGATTATAACTATATATTTTATTTAAATATATATAGTCTCTAAAAATATACAGAAAATTTATAGAAACATCTTTTTTTTTTTTTTTTTTTTTTTTAAATCCACAGTTTTTATGGAGCATTAAATAAAAACCTTTATGAAACTAATGCCAAGTAAAACTAAGTAGTAGTAAGAGGCTTTAATCATATTTTATTGGTTTAGTAGAACGCAGTATGCTTATAGAACATCAGAAAGAGAATTAGAAGTTAGACGTTTGCTTCGTGACCTGAGAAAGGATGATTAACATAAGTCAATCTTCCAGTATTTCTGAAAATGAGCTCGTGATCTCTTATGTAAAAGAAAATAATTGCATTTAACATGAGGGAGAATTTGGTTGATTTACTTCATGTTTTATAGTAAATAGAAGTAATGTTAATTGCATTTTTGGAGTGTTTTAAAGAAATTATGCAAGTATTTAACAAAAATAAGTGCGACAGAATCAAACAACACATTTCAATTTCTTCACTTTTTACGGGCTTTGTCTGAATCTCTGCTGCAGGGCTTTCCCCGTAATCTTACGGGATTTTTTTTTACAGTGTTCAATGCAATAATAAATAAATTACATCTACAAAACCAATATACTGTTTTTTTTTTTTTTAAGAAGTGATAGAAATGTATATATATATATGTTTGTGTGTGTGTGTGTGTGTATATAAATTATATATTATCTGAAAAATATGTTTAACAAGGGTAAAACCAAACAAATCAAACATAACGTAACAAATGAAGATTAATCCAAAGTATAAGGTAAGGAGATAAATTAATTTCAAATAATTTTACTCTTACAGTATCGCTCTCAAGGGCAAATTTTTACACGAAAGAAAAAACACTTATATGATTGTGATAATAGCTTGATATTTAAAAATTCAAAATATTGATATTAACTTTCTAGACATCACAATAAAATCAACAACAAGTGTCAAACAAAAATAATTACTAATAAAAGAATAAAGAGACATCGCAATATTAAATGAAAAGGTGAATAAAAATTCAATTATAGTTAGTAAACAGGAGTGAGAGGGATTGATGAATTTTTTCAAACGATTTGAAACACGACTTAAAAGTTTAATTGTACGATAATAAATCAACTAATCGATTTTCTAACAAAAACAAAATTTAATATTTTTAATTAATTAACTTATAACAAATAATAAATAAACAAGGCTAAAATTATATTTTAAAATAATAAATATCCGTACAAATATTATATAATAATTTTAAATATAATTATATCTATTATCGATAGTTAACCTTCACATTTAAGCAATCAGAGTTAATTCTTTTGCTAGGAGAATAATGGCATCTCTTGGGAAAAGAGTAAAACTAAAAGGTTGGTTGGTTGGTTGGGTTTTACGTCGCACTAGTGCTGCGCAGATGGGCAATTGGCGACGGTCTGGGACTCACCCCTTGAGGTGGTCCGGAGACCCGCCATCGCAATTTTGATCCTCCACGGAAGGGATGGCTCTCCCGCTTCGGTGACCCCCAGAGGTATAATTTTTGATGAGAACATGGAGAACATTGCGGCCACGACAGATTTTACGTACACCAGTCACCATTAGTGTACACGACGGTCTTTGGCCGGCTCGAGTACCGAACCCGTAATCTTCCAACTGCGAGGCCAGCGCTCTACCGACTGGGCTACCGCGACCCCTAAAAGGAAAATTGTGATACTAAACTATACTTGTGATACTAAAACTAAAAAGAAAATATGATTACATTATCGAAATATTATTATATTCTTTTTTTTATGCTCTTTTAAACATTATTTATTAAACCAAATTAAGAATAATTCATTTTAATCGAACTTATACTCTTTCTTTCCGTTTTGTTCCTTTTTTTTTTTTTTAACCTACGATTTGCAAATAAATATTTATAAATTTATATAAATTATTCATAAAGTTGTAATATTTTTATAAGCAGTTTACACACACACACACACACACACACACACATATATATATATATATATATATATATATATATATGCATATAATTTAATAGTAGTTCATCATTACAGTGATCAAGCATCACAAAAGATCACTTGAATTAACCACTAAGCAATTATACATAGAATGGAATCCTTATACAAAGCAAAAATATTGAAAAGTTAATATGAGAGGTGTCGTTGATACACAACCACACACACACACACACACACACAGACACACACACATATATATATCGTAATCTGAAAATGCCCACCCTTAACCTTAAGTGCTTATCAAAGTTGTTAGAGTCTTTTTTTGATTAATTTAGGACATATATACAAGATAAACTGGATTAATAAATAATTAGGTTTGATTTTACTTTATATTGAAAAAAAAATCTTGAATTTAATTAAATGTAATTTTCTACACTGTTAAAAAAATGCAGAAAAAATACAGAAATTCTCTGTAATTTCAGAAAAAAAGGGGTAAATTACGGAAAAATTACGTAGACAAAACGTATTTTACGACTTTTTTTCTGAAATTACAGAGAATTTCTGTATTTTTTATGCATTTTTTTAACAGTGTATAAAATGTATATATTTCACTTGAAATAAATCTAGCTTGTAAATTAGAACGTTTGATTGCATGACTGGCTTTGATTCTAATTAAATATGTATTTTTTTAACCTAATTTAGATGACATTTGGATGTGAATTTTGGAGCCAATATTAATTTTTTTGTTGAAATTGAATAAAAATTTGTAATTTTAATTTTCACTCTTTTTATTTTAATACTTCAATCCAGAAACTACGTGATTTATCATCTAACATCTCTTGGACATTGCAAGATTTGTAACTCACAAATTAAACAAAATGTCATAGCATAGCCTGCCTTGAATTTAGCTAAATAATAATTTCCTTTCATACTTAATGCACAAGAAAATGCAGTATGAAACAATGCAAAAAAAAAAAAAAAAAAAAAACATTTTTATAAAAAAAATTTAAAAAGAAAGCAGGTAAAAAAAATTCCAAACAAAAATTTGGTTCAAACCTAAAAAAACATTGATGTCATCATCTAGGTAGCTCCGTAAAGAAGGTCGCCAATCAGAGGATGGTTGCCCCTCTATCCTCCCTATTTTCTGCTGTGTGGTGAAACAAATGAATTTTTAAGACAACATTAAAGCTTAATATACTTTAATTGAAACTCATAGTTGAGGGGAGGAAAGGGCTACTTTCCTAATGATTTGTGAAACATGTATATTCTGTCCTCCTCACGTATCTGTAACACTTTCAATAGCTTAATAAAAGTCAACGACCTGATAATTTAACTATAAAACAATAATTAAAGCAATATTACTGACGTAATTGGCGACAATCTTGATTAACTTCTAATGTACTCTGTTGGATACGTTAACCGCACCAGAAACACGTAAGAACCTCCTATATCACCTAAACCACACCAAGCACGATTTCAACAACACTTTTACACTATAACTAATTTACATTTTTCATTCAAACTTTTTTTTTTCAACAAACTTTTACTGAAACTAATTTATTAATTGATTCTCGCAAAATCCGGAGCTTCCCTTTTAAATTCGCAACTCTTATCTATCTTTCGTACAGTGCAGTAAGCAGAATAAAATACCAATGATCCGGCTCGACAACCTCATAGCTCTTACTTTACGAGCTTTCTGTGAAAACTGCCTCTAACCTTACAACCCTTTATTTCAAGGTAGAATTAGTAAAATGTTTAAAGTATTGCTAGCGTAATAGAAATCAGCACAACCCCTGCATTTGTTAAGAGGAGATACTATTAAGAAAAGAGAATAAACCACTGAGAAGTTCAAAACACAAAATATAATGCAAAACTGAAACATATAAAGAAAAAAATATTTTTCAAAAAAATATTTTTTTAATAAGAATATATAAACTTACACAAAACGCTGAATGATAAAGTTACGTAAAAGCAAGCAACAACAATGCCCTTCTACTGTAAATGCATATTAAAACTAGTGGATCTGCAGATCAGGAGCCTCAACGTCCTATTTGCATCAGACATTTTTCAATAGGTCATTTTTATTTATTTCTTATTATATAATAGTATATATTGATTCGATCGACTTATTATCATAATCAGATACATTCCTTAGGGGGGCTGCCGCCCCCCTCAACCCCCCCGCTGTATCTCTCTTTCTATACCTATTTGTATATCATATAAAGTGTTACGGAATTGTAAATAATTGCATTTATTTTTGTATAAATTTTTTCAAAGAGGCTTAGTAAGTCCATAAAATGCTAATTTTGTGCATTTCTAGCCGTTTTAGCGTTAAAATAGCCTAATTTTCCTTTAAAAACGAATTCAAAAGCTCCAATAAGGGAAGAAATGGATTTGGCGCCAAATTTTGCGACTGTTTCCCTCCTTGGCGATTTTTTTGCCGACCTTGGCGAGAAAATCCTTATTAGGGATACACCAAATATGGAAGCTCTAATCTCATTGGCTGATGAGATACGATAATTTTCCAGAACAGTCTGTGTTCGATAGAATAGTATAAAAGGGGCATTTTTTTAGCCAAGGCTTCCAATCTCAGATCTGTGTCGGTTTCGTCAAATGCTTGCTTTGCTTTGAGCCTCTTTGAATGAGACTTGCTTTATGTGTTATTGCTAAACAGTTTGTACTGTTGTTTTGCTGTTAACGGCTGTTGTTTAAGCTATGTTTACTGGTTGAATTGAAGCTGATACTTGGTTTATAGACCTGTATTCTTCTGGAACTTTCTGTGAATAAATCACTGAATTTTTGCAAGTTTCGCCTTTCATTCTCGGACAACTTACAAACCCCCAAGTACGCAACAATATGCATTCTTATTAAACGACGGTCTTGTATTATTTCCCGGAAATTCATAAATACCGAATTTCATACAAAAAAAAATTACATAGCATATCGGAAATATTTTGCGTAACCTTTAAACTAATTATCAGTTCTATGCCCACAATTTTCAACATGAAAACAGGCTTTTAAAATTCTAATAAAATTTCATTATATTTGATGGGGTGTAAACATGTTAAAATACACTTTTAAGAAATACCCACTATACACCATAAAAGTACGAAATTCCTTTATGTATCCCGGAAAAGTAACCACAGTCATTATAAACGCCAATAATAAGAATAAATCTAATTAATTATAACTCATTAATCTTTCAAACTAATTTGACATCATTTGGATGATTACAGTACATACTCGGAATTATTTTGTGTGGTCCCATAAATTATTTAGTCTATACATAAACTTTTTTTAGAGTAAACATGATTTTAAGCATCTTTATAATGTATGTTAACTTTATTAAGTTCAATTCAGCATAAACGCATTAAAGTGCGCGCTTAAATTAAAAATTCGTCCATAGGCTTATAATGTTACGAAATTCTTTCATGTGTCTTTGTAAACGAACCATAAACATTGTATACACCAGTAAAAACTATTCAGCTTATTTTGCGTTTAAAATTAATAATTGTTCCAAATTTAACATCGTTTGGATGACTAAGTGACAATGTCAGAACACTTTTGTAAGGTCCTGTACATTAATTAGAAAGCTTAAGAGCACGTATTTTCTTCAAGCAACATGAGTTTAAGCATCTTACTCACGAACTCTAGTTTCATTTTCTTCATTGCAAAGTAATGATATCAAAATGCGTTTAAACAAAATTCACCCCATACGCCGTAATGTTAAGAATTTTGGCGTGTCCCTATACACAGTTTATAAAAAATATAGCAATGAAAATTATACAGCTACTTATATGAAAAGCTGGAGTGTGTGCGCCAATTTGCAAGTCAATCGAAGGATTTTTGCGGCCGCTATTGCGGTACATAGAAATTCTTCCCATAGGCCGTAAGGATAAGAAAAATTTTGGCGTGTCCTGGTACACGAACAACAAAGGGAATACACACCTAACACTATACAGCTAATTCCGTTGGGCTCGTGAATATGTGTACCAAATTGCAAGTCTATAGCGTTATTTTTGGGGCCGCTATCGCGGTACATACAAATTCTTCCCATAGGCCGTAATGATAAAAAAAACTTTGGCGTGTCCTTGTACACGAACTACAAGTGGAATGCACACCCAAAACTATACAGCTAATTTCGTGGGGATCATGAACATGTGTACAAAGTTTCAAGTCAATAGCGTGGTTTTTACGGCCGCTATCGCACGACAGACAGACAGACAGACAGACGGACGGACTGACGGAACCCAAAATCCTTTTGAGTCTCAACAGAGGGCCTCCACTGACGTTTCGGCAAAAATTGAAGTCAATAGCTTGATTTTTGCGGCGGCTATCGCGGTACATACAGATTCTTCACATAGGCCGTAATGATAGAAAATCTTTGGCGTGTCCCTGTACACGAACTACAAATGGAATACACACCTAAAACTATACAGCTGATTCCGTTGGGCTTATGAACATGTGTACCAAATTGCAAGTCGAAAGCTTGATTTTTGTGGCTGCTATCGCGGTACATACAAATTCCTCCCATAGGCCGTAATGATAAGAAAAACTTTGGCGTGTCCCTGTACACGAATTACAAATGGAATACACACCCAAAACTATACAGCTGATTTCGTGGGGCACATGAACACGTGTACCAAATTGCAAGTCAATAGCGTTATTTTTGTGGCCGCTATCGCGATACATACAAATTCCTCCCATAGGCCGTAATGATAAGAAAAACTTTGGCGTGTCCCTGTATACGAACTACAAATGGAGTACATACCAAAAACTATACAGCTGATTTCGTGGGGCTCATGAACACGCGTACCAAATTTCAAGTCAATAGCGCTATTTTTGCGGCCGCTATCGCGCGACAGACAAACAGACAGACAGACAGACAGACACAGCCCAAAACCGTTTTGAGTCTCAACAGAGGGCCTCCACTGACGTTTCGGCAATAACCATTAAAATCATAAACTAAGTAATAATGCGCACAATGCTGCTTAGTAGATACTAATGAAAAATATGGATGCTAATAAATAAAAAAAAAATAATAATAATAAAGTAAATAATAAAATAAAATAAAATGAATAAATAAAATATATAAAACAAAATAACTCGCAATTCCAACCAAATTGAAAAATGCCACACTAAAACTATCCCAATCGTTTCGAACTTTCCTGATCCCAGCTATTTGCGAATACAATATATTATTAAAAAATTCAACACTAATACATTATAACAAATTGACCAATAATATTATCATTAAAATCTAACATTTTATTGTAATGACCAATAATCTTAAATTTATCAAATAACTTAATTTTTAAATCGAAAATGTTCATTACGCTTTCACCAATGATTCTGATGTGTTTTGAACTTAAATTCTTGGTATAAATATCACTAGAATTATCTAAATTATTACTATAATTAAAAATTCCTATAGCAATGACACATTTGAAAAATATTATATCAGATTTAACTGATTATATATATATTAACAAAAGCGCTAAATAATAATAATAATAGTAAAAAAAAAGTCTAAAACCCATTAGAGTATCATTAATTTGTAAATGGTAGTTGCTACTATTATATATAATATCCTTAAAAAATGTAAAATAAATAAGGAATAATATTTTCATAACGTAGACCAGTTACGATAAGATTTTGACGAAACGATACGAGAGTGACTTTAAAGTGTTAGGTGATTGGGGAACTTAGATCACAGCATAAATTTGTCTGCTAGAGATTGAGACAAAACGATTATATGCACTTTGTCTAGAAATGTCGGCTACAATTATTTTATCGAATACATTTAAAATGCACATTTAAAATAAGAACTTCTGTGTAGAAACATATGCTCAAAATCACATATTTTGAAGAATTTAAAGCCAGATAAGCTAGTCAACTTATAGTGACTGTTCGGAAGAATTTGATGGCATCATCTACTATATTTTTTGTAGATTTTTCATACCTTATAAATAGAATGAACGTTATTTCTTTTTATTTCTTTATTTATTTTGTAAATAAGCTTATTAACTGTGGAATTTCTATTATGAATGGTGATATGGTAATTTCATTCAGTCAAATTTTAGGAAATAATTGTTTTTTAATGTAACAATAACATAATTC
Source organism: Salticus scenicus (assembly GCA_963930645.1). Classification (NCBI taxonomy): domain Eukaryota; kingdom Metazoa; phylum Arthropoda; class Arachnida; order Araneae; family Salticidae; genus Salticus; species Salticus scenicus. Next base: position 92,044,359 of record OZ005654.1, read on the forward strand.
TAAAATTTTTTAACTTAGCAACGGAAAAGATTATTAAAAATTAAATGTCGAAGATTTAAACCTCTTTTGCTAATTTAAAAAGAAAAAAAAAACTGCAATTTCCCAGTGATTAGGTATTATCAAGCTGATGTTCCATACGGGAATGGCTAGTAACTAAATTAATCCTTTAGTTCCTCTCACAATTTGAAAATCTAACAAAAAGCCATATGTCTTATTACACATCATAATAATACAATAATGAGGACTACTTCTAAATACAATTTCAAAATCCATTGTATTGATACTGAAGATCTTCGAATTATTTTTATTAATACACTTTACGTTTGGACTATTGTACATATAAAACAAATTTCATCTTTATTAATAACTATAAGTACTTCATTTAGCAAACTGAAAACTGTTTACTAGAAAAATGACGAAAACTAAACGCAATGTCGATAGCATACCCAATTTTAGCAGGGTTTTATGAACATTAATGGTTACTTCTATCGTTCAATGGTCAAAACGAGACCACTTTTCTGCAAAGCAAAGCAAAGTAATTGCCCTCTCGTAAACGGAATTAAATTGCAACACAGCTGCGCCAATTGTTTGTCGATATGCATCCAAAGTGAATCAGAAGTGTTTTACTTATGATAATTCTCGAAATTTGGTACACTGTAGATGCTGAGCTTTTCCTGAAATAAGAGGAAATCACGACGTAGAAAACACCCTCTGTTCGGTGATATAGCCCAAAAGCTAATCGGCACCAATTAAAACCAAGGTCCAACAAATATCAAGAAGTCTGGTTTAATTAAGTCTATTGGTTCATACAGTACAGTGTTCGAACTCAAAAAGATATATATTTTCTAAAAATGGTTGAATTGAGTTTTGTAAATCTCAAAACTCGTAACTTCAAGAAAAACTTAAAATCTATTTTTTTTTTTTTTTTTTTTTTTTTTTTTCTGAATCTTACACTTTCTTCTTATACATGCTGAAGCTAATAATAAATTCACAGTTTTAAAAATAAGTAGTAAATTTCAGTTAATTGAAATGCAATCGAAAACGGGAAATCGAAATTTTTTCCGTAATGTCTACATTCTTTAAATACATGCAGAAGCTAGTAATAAATCTACTTTTTAAAAAATAAGTAGTCAATTTCAGCTAAATGAAATGCAAGGAAATCTCAAGTTGTATAAATTCATCAAGAACCGGAAATCAAAAGTTTTTTCAAATCTTAAACTTTCTTTTTATATATGTAGAAGATATAGGCAAGCGATGTGTGACGTCACTGTCCGTCGTTGGGGCCATCTAAAAGATTTCCTATGTTAATCGTCCATTGGATTTTTTTTTTTTTTTGTAAAAAAATTATTAAAGAGGAAAATTATTTCCCGATTTTAATCCCCATATTTAGGTATAATTAAAAATTTATCATCGTGCACATGTATTAGATTAAGTTATTTTGCTGTCAAATTGAGAAAAATTTAATTTTAAACTTCATATCTCTAGAAATAAAATGTGCATAGATTTTATGTCTGTTCGTCTTTGGTGTTTTGTGTATTTGGCAATCAAAAACGTAATGCGAATGCATACATGCCAGATGTATATTTTAGTAATATATATATATTCTACGAAATATTGTTTCATATTATTGATTGCTCGTTATTACCACAACCCTTGAAAGGGATTAAATATGTTCGCCAGTTAATTTTGAAATCTCTTATTATTTTTTTCCCGCCAAGGACGGCGTATATCAAGTCTGTTCCTTTGAAATGAATCTCATTCCATTGAAATTAAATGTTTATGTTTATATTCGACAATGGAAGTCTGTCATTTTATTTTTCCAGAGTTTCGAAGTTTAAAATTAAAACTTTATGAATTTTACAGAAAAAAAAATCTCAATCTAACACACACAGATAGTAACTTATATATAACTATACCCAAATATGGAGATTGGAATCGGGAGATATTTTCTTAATGTTAAAGAAAAAAAATCCAATGGACGATTAACATATTAGATCTTTGACTTGGCCCCACGGACGGTAAACGACGTCACCTCTTCCTCTGCGTATAGTAATAAATCTATTTTATTTATTTATTTATTTTTTTAATAAGTAGTCAATTTCAGTTAATTTTAATGCATTATGTTTTACATTATACAAAGTACTATGTCTATGGTTTTACTTGCATTTTCAGAAATTACCAGATTTAACAACTTTCTACTTTAGGTATTTTTCAATATAAAAGAATACCTGTATAAAATGGAAAAATGCATTAAATAAAAATATTTTTATACACCTTGTTGACATCGTAAGAAAATATTTTTTCCTTTCTGCAAATATGTATAATCATACCTTTCGAATGATACCATTTTTAACACTCTACTCCAAGAATTAATATGTTAAAAATGCATCATAAATTTCGTGCTTGTCTATTAAGATATAAATAATTAAATAAGGGTATTTAAGACGAGACATTTTTAAAACTTATATTTTTACTAGAAGCACTTAAACGATTTTAATTACAATTTTGGAAATATTTACGTTCTTTAAAACATTGTTACTTAAATAATTATTTTAAACGATTTTTTTTATACATATATAAACATATATCTGAGAGTTTTTTCCTCAACAGAACTTATTTGAAATAATCATAAAGTAATTAGTTCTTCTTTAAAAAGCTGATTTTAAAATTTAATTTTAGTGTATGATTTGAAATCATTTTTACTTTTAATAATTACTTTCGCTAATAATTATAACAGAAAAAAAAAAAAAAAAAAAAAACAGCGAAAAAAAATGTATGTAATCCTAATTAAACCAAATGCGAGATAACTTTATGATATTTAAATTATATTTACACATATCTTTCTTGACAATATCACATTGTTTGCCAACATGAAAGAAAAACAAACAATTATTTGTGTATTATTTAATAAAAAAAAATGTTTTTTCCCCTTTTTTGTGTATATGCAGTTTTTAGATACTTTAACAAAATAACATCTCTTTGAAAAAAATTGCAATTTGTAAACAAGTTAAACTAAACTTTCCCGCTTTTATACTGAACTTCTTTTAAAATAAGACGATAAAATTTTTCCAAATAAATTTATCCTTTCAAAAATAAACTAAAAGTTATTCTTTACCTTAAACTTTCTTCAAAACTTATAATCACATTTGAGCTATCTTTTAGTTTCTTTTACTGGAATAATTAATATTGATTTTAGAATCCCGCCTACACTCTAACTCCCCCTAACGTAACAGAACACTTAAAACCTTGTTTGCTTAAGGAGCAAGCTTCTTTTTTTTTCTCCTTTAGTAGTTACTATTATCTTGTCTTATGCGCATCCCATCCCCCTTTACTAGTAAAGCCAACTCAGGTTCTATATTAACGAAAATAACTAATAAAATCGTATGCTTGTGTAAATAAATGTAAAGTCATGGGAAGAATTTTTTCTCGTAAAATATGCCTCAATTTTCAAAGGAAAGAAGAAAAAAATATATTAAGTCACAAAAAGGGGGAGGAGGGCGACGTTTTCCCTCACTTCTGCTCAGAATCTCCAATTAGCTGATGATCATGAGAAAGTATAATGAAGATATAGATGACTTCGTAGTACATTAAAGCACCGAACTTTGGAGAATAATTGCTTTCGGGTGAAACGCACGTTGGGTAAAATGGCCATTAAGCATTCCTCGCAGAGTTGAAGTTACAATGTAAACAATACAAATACAGTAACACTCACTTTCTTATTTATAGCTTGATCACTAGAACACATTTATGATAGTTAGTTCTTAATTAGGTTGTTTGCATTCAAAATGTGCAAGAAATGAATTCCTTTGTGAGCATAAAAGGCGCAAATAGCGACAGTGTTTTAGCCACGGTCGTTAAATTAGAATTTTTAATCAGTAATTTATTGGTTTGATAAAGGTGAATTTCTTTTGCAGTAATCTTTTAATGTGTTGGGAGCAGATGAATAAGAAAATTATTCATTTTAATGGCATTATGTACATTCAATATTCAAAGACCATTTCTGATAAAATTGTTTAACGATATTTGTAAATATTTAAAGTGATAAAATAGGATTTTTAATTAATTTTAAGCAATTAGGTTTTACCTAAATTTTTCATGTTGAATGTTTTTCTTTCTTTTTTTTTCTTCCACAGTATAAGTAAATGTAAACTATTGGAATTTCTTTTATTTTTGAATCAAAATATTCTTATTGAAAAAAAAAAAAAAAAAAACTCTTTGTAGATTTTGTAATTTTCTAGAAATTTAAATTAAATGGCGTATAATCTCTATTATTTACATCTAATTGATTTTTATCATTTTTCGTTACACGTGTTTTAATTTTTAAAGATTTTTATTTATTTATTTTTAACACGCTTTTATTATTAGCTTCACCTGTCTGTATGTATGTATGAGTGTTTGTTTGTATGTATGTTTGTATGTTTGTAACCGCACTGGGAGCAAACAAAAAATCTATATTGTAAAAAAAAGACTTTTCGTACGTGAACGCCGTGGCTGCGAGGTAAAGAGTCGCGCTACGAACCTAAAGGTCTAGCGTTCGAGCCCAGTTAGGGGAGGTTTTTTAAAATGGTTTTTGTTTAATTCTAAATTATTTTAATTAAAGATTTAATTGTATGTAAATATTATGGTGTGTCACTCACATGATTTTCTCTTACCCTGCATTTTAATACTAAGATAGATATTTTGTGTTTTTTAGTTCACATTTTCTATAAAAGCGTGTTCTTTAATTTTTTAAAACTATAATATTATTATTATTTTTATTAGGATTACATCTACCTGATTATTTATAATTTTATTAAAATTTAATTAAATTTATGTTCCTTAAAAAAATTAACCACTTGACCGCCTTGGGAAAGGGCAGAACTGTAATGTTACTTTAACTGCACAGTTTACTAATGTACTTAAACGAAGTTTTTATCTTCTTTTCATTAAAAACATAGATATTTATATGAAGATAAATATCTCGTGATTATAATATATAACCATTACACTTTAATACAAGCAAAACTTCTTAATAAAGTAATTTTAAAAATGAAGTATGTTATAGAAATACACTGTTCGGCATGAAAATTGCCTCTGACACCATTTCAGCATATTATTATGTGAAATGACCTCCTGAATCCAAAAATGACGCACATTTCGCCTTACCACCCACCGTTTTTTAGGAATGACACGCTATTTTTATCATTTTTCGGTGATTTTATGACTAGAAATTTGATTTTTAGGAGTGGGGGAGGATTATTTTAACCATTAAATATCTTGTGAGGGGCTACAGAGTTGGAAAATTGTAAAACATGTACAGTTGCGGCAACGGAAAAATTTCGGGGGATTTGCCACTGAAATTATGCATTACATAACTTACATATTTTTTAATCTGTTATTAATATTATTTTTTTTTAACTTTATATATATATATATATATTGTTTTGAAGTGTTAAATTAATTATTTTTCATTCTTCAAATCAAATTCATGTTCCTAAAATTATCGAACAGGGAAAGAAATTGAGAGAGAGGGTGGTATTTCTAGAAAACGGGCGTGATTGGGCAAAATTGGAGTCATATTCGGATTTAGGAGGTCATTTTACGTAAGAATCAGCAAAAATGGTATCAGGACTTCTTTTTTTTTTCAGAGCAGTCATATCAACAGCTCAAGTTACTGTCGCGGCGTTCAAAAGGACATTTAAGGTGCATAGCTTCCTTCAAACTCTAGCAACATTCAGAACTTCAAAATTCATAAATTATCTGTTGTCCAAAAGTAACCCTTGAAATTTTACAATGAATGACATTACTTTTTATTGCTCTTTTACAAAAGAGACCAGTTCCCATGCAATTATCGCACTAGGGGTTTTGTGAGCGAAGGCTCGAGCGAGCTCCGATTCTCAAAAAACCACATCAAAGAAATATCAAAAGAAACCGAAGTTGAAGCTTTCCAGTTGCCAGTGTGTGATGGCTCCTTAAGAATATTGTTCTGTATTCTGTAACAAGAGAGGGGGGGGGGAGGGCAAACCCGCGGCCTTCAGGCTGCACGCGGCACGTCATATAATACACTGTGGTCACGTATAATTTTCGAAATTTAAATTAATCTTTGATTAAAGCATAAAAAATATAATAAATTCATTTCGACTGTTCGGATTGAAATAACTGTTATGGTAGACAGGGAAACAAACATTTCACTGATTACTGTTAATAAAATAATGTCAGATAGATTATCGAATCTTATTATTACGATTATTAGAATTAATTTTTTGACTGTTCTATTGTTATTTTATGAATAAATATAAATTCAATATTAATCCAAATTTTTCCAAATCTTTGCGCTTCCTAACCAAACATATGTATGTGTGTGTATATGTGCACTATAGTGAGGGAAACTTGAATAAAATACTTTTGAAATGCGACTCACCAAGTGTCTGGGTTGGACAGCCCTGCTCTATAACACACCACAACCCTTTCACAGTTTTATAATTCCATAGTTGCTATGTCTTCAAATTAGACGAGAGACTTCATGTCAGAAATATTCCATAATATATTTCAATTTATTCCGTCGTGTAAAATCAATATCAAATATTTTTATCAAAAAATGCTGGTGTGAAACTTGATTTAAAAATCTGAAATATTGACAATTTTTATCGTACGATTGGCAACGCTGTAATTCTATAAAGGTACTCTGCATATTTTATGAAAGAAATATTAAATAGATTTTTGTAGCAGCAAGGTTTCGGATTCTTAATTTATTTTTAACAGAACATGGATTTCCGACTCTAAATTGTGTGTAACTGAATTTTTAAAAATTATACGTAAAATTTAAAAAACAGGTCTTTAATCCAGTATTTGTTGACAATGAAGAAACGTATCAATTTTGAATTAGCTTATTTTATGCTTGAAGTTGGGTTTGTTTTGAAGACCTTTACTTGATATTTAAAAGAAATGTTTACTAATAATTCATGTTTTTAATAATGCTAATCAATTAAAATTCTTTTCTTCATTAAATTTACCGTACATCCCATTATTTTTATTTTTCACTTATCAAGAAAAAGAGTAAGAGTAAAAATTATTAAGAAAAAAGTTTTATGTATTAAAATAATACATTATTAGCAAACCCGTGCGAAATTTTTCACTTTATTTCTTTTCTTATTTATCTTTAAATTTGGAAACTCATAAATCTTATACAAATCTCACCATTTAATTAAAATTTTAATTTATCAGAAGCCAAGATATTATTAGAACTAAATTAATATTTTGCAAAAGTGAAATCAAAATCATTTAAAGAAAGGCTTCAAAAAAAAAAAAAAAAAAAAAAAAAAAATGGTTGACGACCCAGTTTTTGTACTTCCGCAGATTGTACAGTTTTAGTATAAGACCCCCAAGACGAATTTTAAATGTTTGTCGCCGCGTTCGCGATGACTTCTAGTTTTTTTTTTTTTTTTTTTTTTTTTTCCCATATTTTTCTATTAAAAAAAAAAAAAAAAAAAAAAATTCCTATTCTGAGTATTATTATTTTTTTTACTGCGTTTTTTTTTTTTTTTTTTAGTTAATTGTGATATTAATTGATATTCTGTATATATCTTTAAAGTATTGCTAGGTTTAAAATGACGTTTGCAAAGATACTGTTGTAAATTTTGAAACAAATCATTTTTCCATAAAAATAATCTCATCGGACAAAGGTCGTCATTTTTTCTTCTTAGATCATTGAGCGGATTCTGCCGGAGAACAAATATTGTTTATTTATAAATATTATTTTTTATCCTCGCGTGTTTTATTAATTACACCACTATCATATCGTTTCGACAAAATTCAATTGTAACTGGTCCACGTTAGAAAAATATTATATAGATAATTATAAAAGTTATAATAACGAATATTGTAACTGATTTGTTGATAACTGAACACAAACTGAACACAATACTTTAAGTTAAAGTAATCTAAAAAATAATCTAATGCCAATGATTAATAATTCTATATATTTCTTTTAAATGAGACATAAAATATTTAAAAATGAATAACGTGGAGAATTATTAAATTTTACCATATTCCTTGTAGAATGTAAAAAAAAAAAAAAAAAAAAAAAAAAATCCCAATAGATGTGGTTGTTTTTATTAAAAACAAAACAAATTTCGTTACTGACTTTTTTTTGTTTATTTAAAAAAAAAATAGTAAAATTGAATTTATCCTAAAAATGAATAATTTTTTTTCTGTATCAGGGAGTTATGAAATATTTTACAGTATTTATATTTCGTGTACGCGAAAGTATGACGTAAAATAATTTTTTATTGATAATTAAGCACATCGTAGTTTAATAATAGTTACGAATTCTCGTAGTATAAATGATAGTTTAAGTAGAATTCAAAAGTAAAATAATAATAATAATAATAATAATAATAATAATAATAATAAAAATAAATGAAAAAACATTGCGCTAGCAATTTTAATATAAAAAAAAATGTATATATATATATATAAGTAATTACGCAATTTCTTCTGATAAATCTTCTATAGTTTAATATATAATAACTAAATATACGTATAGACAATAAAACCGACATTAAAAGCATGATAAAAAATAATCATTAATTACTTTAAATTATATTGATATTAACGGTATATTATAATCGGAATACTTTCTATATTTTTAGCAAATTTTGATTTATGCATTTTTATTTACAGTTTTTTAAATCCTTATTAACAAATGTTTTTCACCATCATATATCTTACTTAAATACATAAGCAAATTTTTCTTCTCTTTGAATATTTCGGAAATATGTTTGCAAATAATGTAAAATATTACTATGTAGTTATCAAAGTTGCGTTATATATTAACATTAATCAATATATGGTCCAAACAAGAGAGATATACAATTTATAATTTTTTACCATACATAGTTCCGCTCAGTGGGATATGTTTATAAAAAAAAAAAAAAAAAAAAAAAAAAAAAAAAATCCATTTTCATGAATAGTGAGATTAAGACTGGTAAACAATATGCATTTTTAACAAAAATATTTGGAGTCAATCGAACAATCATTTTAAATAATCACAAAATATTTAAACTTAAGGACTATAGTAGACGTTAAGTCTGTTACAATTAAAACATATAGAGAAATTTAAATGAAATAGTTATTGTAAATAATAAGCATACCATTTTTTGCATGTCATAGAATATTAGCTAATACGCTAAAAATCATCTTATCTCAAAATTATATATAATTTCTATCTTTAAATAAAAGCACATCTTCATTTTAAACAAAAAAATACATTCCATCATCACAAATACATGTTTCCTCGAGAGTTGAGTTGCCATATGGCTGCGTCGAGGTTGTTGCCAATCAAGGTGGACAAATAACACCATAAAAATTATATAAAAAATCTGGTATGTTACTCACACGACTTTCTCTTACCCTGAAATTTAATACTATAAATACAGGTTGGAGATTAAGAGGTAAGATAACGCGTACTGTTATGTAAGCCTATGTTAAAGAATTCAAATTAGGCTTCGGAAGAGTTTTATATGATAATTAGTTCTGGGTGAGGGGGGGGGGCTACCGCCCCCCTTAACCCAACGTTTCATTAATACACTTACATTTATATAGAATTTAATTATGTTATTAAAATTAAAATTTATTTAAAATTATACAGACAATTTTCACACGCAACATTCATTGAAACTTATAAATCTGGATCAAACTTTTCCAGCAACAAACTTATATTAACTTCAAAATACAACATTTGGATCTCCTAAAATTATTCGTTTTTAAGCTATTCTAAGGGTAGTATAACAGTAAATATCCAAAAAAAGTTTAATTTGTTCTCAATATTACATTTAAAAAAAAAAAAAAAAAAAAAAATGTTTTTTTTTTTTTTTTTTTTTTTTTTTTTTTTTTTAATGAAAAGAATCGATAATTTTATTTTAAATTATTACAAATCGAAGGTTCAACTATTCGTTTTGATAGTGAGCTCTTTTGAAAGATACCCATCATGAATATCTACTCCCTCCGAGGGGGGGGGACTTCTCCACCAGGGGGGAGGCGAAGCCCCTACATACACTTTTTTTTTCAGTTGACTATCTCTATTACAGATATTATATATGCGTTTCATTTGGTTTAGTGCAGTCTATGGATGTTAAACTCTACTTACCTGCAATTTCCCCATAGACGCAATGTATTCGAATACTTTTGAGTGTCCCTATACACGAACCATTTGCTTCATCTGAACGAAAATCTTAGTGTAGCATCCCTATATGATACACATTTAGAATACCGAGTTTGGAATTTCTGCTACAATCTTGTTTTGAGGTATTCTGATAACAGACACACAGACACACACAAATACACAGACCATTCGCTAAGAACATGATTTTCGTATTCATGGAACGAACGTGTAAATATAACAAAGGCTAACTTTCGAAAATCTGACCCTAACACAATACTTTCTCTACCGTAAGGGTAAGAGAAAGTAAAAATACAGAGTCTTCATTTAAATAATAATAATAATAGTAATAATAATAATTTTTTACCACATTCCCGTTACAAATGTATACATATGTGGTTTACATTATATATTTATTTATACTAAATGTACGTGTACGATTAATATAAAACTTTATTATTTAATTATCAAAAATTCGCTATTGCTTAAATTTCAATTACGGTATGTCAAAACATGATACATATGCAAAATTTAAATTTTAAGCATACATAGTGCCACATAATACGATTCATTTATAATAAACTAATCCGTTTTTATAAATAGTGATGTTAAGATATGCATGCATTACAAATTTAAAATTGAAAAAAAAAAAAAAAGTACTACACGAATACAAATTTTCCATTAAAAAAAAAAAAAAAAAAAAAAAAAAAACCTTTGGCAGCTTTAACACATTTTCCTAACAAATATTTGCACTTCTGCTCTGGCAGACACAAAATCAGTAATTTAGATAAATGACATTTTAATAATATCAGCTTTGTACTTTGGGAGAATGTACACGACAATTATAGACGATGTTTGAGTAATTGCAGTGGGAACATAAAGACAAATGATCTTGTACTCTTACTTGAAGTTGAGGAGGGTTAAATAACATCGTTTGATGTATAAAAAAGAATAAGGAAAAAAAAATGTTGGAGATGATTTTGATAAAAATAATTTCACTACGCTATTTGTAGGAAGCACTCGATTAAAATTATTAACGGGTGAAAGGAACACGATGTCCGATATTCTCAGTAATTTAAAAGTTTCTATATCAAAGGAAGAATTGATTTTTTCTCTTCGCTGTTCCGTAGAATATTATGATTTTTATTTTTTATCTTTTCAGATAAAAAGTAATTTTCACCGCAAGATAATAATGGAGTTATTTTGTGATACTTAAACATAAGCCATAAAAATAAGAAAAGAAAAATGACATTATGGAGGCCAATAAAATGTAGGTTACAGTTTTTGATACGATATGTTATTTACTGCAAAAGATAATTAATTAAAGTACTTCCTTTAATTGGTAGTCCTTAAAATCGAAGGTTTACTACAATTAGTTAGAAATGTATTTTCGTAATGTTCCTAGAGGTTATAATTATTAAAGTTAATGCTGTTTTAAGAAATGTCATATTAATAAATGTCACATTTTACATTGGTATAAGTTGCAAAAGCTCTAAATATATTAAAAAAATCAAAAGTGGAGTTATGTACAAACACAGAAAATAAATTATTTGTGTTATTTGTTAATTTAATTGAAAGTGAAATTTTAATTATTAATAAAGTGTTAAAATAAATAAGTAAATAAACAAATAAAAGCACTTTTTAAAAATTTGTTAAAATATCTATGTTGCATTGAATTTTAAAATAAATTTAATAGTGCTGCTCTTAGATTTTAAAGACAGTGAGGAAGAACTTTTACAATTATTTATGTCAAGACGATGAAGAAACAAGAAATTCATGGTTAAGGCTACCAGGCACAAAAGTCCAATGTGGTATAAAATTCTTTCAGAAATCCCTAGTTTTCTATGGATTTTTTATTATTTGTAAATTTAGTTGAAAGTAAAATTTTAATTATTAATAAAATATTAAAATAAATAAATAATTAGAAACACTTTTGAAAAATCTGTTAAAATATTTATGTTGCATTGAATTTTAAAATAAATTTACTCGCTATCAGGCGATGAAATCAAAAACACTTAATCACAAATTCGTGTGAGGTAAAAACTAACAAAAGTGAGAAAATGCAGTAAAAATGAAGGCCTTTTCGAGGACTTTAGAGAGTGAAAAATACAGAAGAAAAACTCAAAAATCCGTGGAAAAAGCATGGAAAAGAAAGAAAAAAAAATCTTACATTATAGTGTGAAAATGCAGTAAAAATTACTAGAAAAGAAACCGGAGATGCGAAGTGTGGACATAGAGGCCCCTGAAGCTTTTATCGAGGTTTAGGTACATCTTGTTTAATATGCGATTACATGTAAGATAATTTTATCAAAACACGCACAGTCACAAATTTGTGTGAGGGATAAAAATAACGCCAGTGATAAAACGCAGGAAAAATAGAAGCCGTGTCGACGACTTTCGAATGAATAAACGGAAGAAAAATTCAAAAATCTGTAGAAAATATCATTGAAAGAAAAGAAAAATTCGCAATCACAAGTGTGTGTGTGGGGGGGGGGGGGAGGCAGGAAAAAAAAGAAAAGAAATCAAAGCTCTCGAATTGTGGGCATAGGGGCCCCTGAAGATTTCCTCGAGGCTTAGGTAAATCTCGTTTAATATGCGAGTGCATGTAAGATATATCAAACATCACATAATCACAAATCCGTGTGAGGGAAAATATTAACACCTGTGAGAAAATACCGGAAAAATACAGATCTTTTTGACGACTTTTGAACAAGAAAATGGAAGAAAACTCAAAAATTCTTTAAAAATAGCATTGAAAGGAATGAAAAATTCACAATCACAAAAGTGTGTGTTGGGGGGGGGGGGAGGAAAATGAAAAGAAACGAAACTATAGTGCATGTTGCATACACATACCTAACCGACACATAAAAAAATCGAGATCATGAGGTTATTAGTATTTTTAGTACCCCCGCCCCGCTCTTAAATTAAAGAAGGGGGAGGGAATTCTGGAAAGTCTCTTTATATTATGAGTTAGATGCATATAACTGACCCACACATCAAAAATCTCCTTCCTAAGATAATTTGCTGCAAAGTTAGGCATGAATACATATTTTTTGCCTACCCCACCCCTTAAGGGGCGGCAAGTTGAAATTTCACAAAACCCACTTTGTAGTGTGTGTTGAATAAGCATAAGCAGTCCACACATCAAAAATGTCCATTCTAAGATAATTTGGAACAGAGTTACGTATGGAGACATGTTTTTTACCCCCCTACCCCCAACCTTCAAGGAGTAGGGGATAACACGGAATTTTAAATAATCTCTTTGTAGATTGGGTGTGTTGAGTACGCATAAATAATCGACATATCAAAAACGCTTTCCTGATATAATTTGGAGCAGAGTTATTCTTTAAAACGTGTTTTTGCCCCAACCCCTACCCCCACCCCTTATAGGGGAGAAGAGGGAATTTCACAAAATCCCTTTATAGTGCGTGTTGGGAACGTATAACCAATTTGCACATAAAAACTCGCCTAAGATAGCTCGGGGCAGAGTTGCGCATGGAAACAATATCCTCCCCCCCCCAAGAGGGATAAGGTGGAATTTTACAAAATCCTTTTGTAGTTTGTGTCTTCAGTACGCATAACCGATCGACATATCAAAAAATCGCTATTCTCAGATAATTTGGAGCAGAGTTACTCTTATTAGAGTGATATTGCCCCCTCTCCTTCCTTGAATGGGGGGGGGGAAGGAAAGATTTTCGTAAAATCCCTTTATAGTGCGCGTTGGGAACGCATAAAAAACCCACACATAAAATTAATCTTACTGAGATAATTTAAAGTAAAGTTATGTTTGGAAACGAGTTTATTCCTCTCACACCCCCAAGGGGGTAAGGTAGGGACTTTCGTAAAATCCCGTTACAATTATTATTGAATACACGTAAATAAGCCACACACAAAATTTGTGACTTGAGACCCTATAGATCTTCCTGAACGAATTTTGTGCTAAAAGGGGGGCTCGGATACGCACCCTCGTAACCCCCAGCAAAATCGAAAATCGCAAAAAATAAAAATGAGTTTTTGGAAATATCCTCAAGAAGACCCTTGGCGGTTTTCTATATCTTTGTGCTATTATTATTAGAGTTTTACTCGAAAATCCATTTGTGCTAAATTTGCCTCCGAAAATTGTTTTTGCCCCCCTCCCCCCGGTAAAAATCCAAAATTTCAAATTCGAAGAAAATGATTTTTTTGTACTCAAATCTAGTCTCCTAACTGCAATTTCTTCACCGTTAAGTAATTTGGAGCCGTGTTATGCTTATAAAGGCGTTTTTGCCTTCTGCCCTGTGGGGGAATGGGACAGAGTATTTCTCAAAATTCCGTCTTAGTGCGTGTCAGAGTCCTAAAATCAGCCTTCTCACCAAACAATGTGACTCTATCTCCCATTGAATGACTATGGCTGTGTTGAGTCAGTGATTAGTGAATCAGTGAATTTACTCTTTTATATATATGTATAGATAAAAACTGTATACGACATATCCTCTTACTTAATAAAAAGTTCTTAAATAAAACTTATAACTTAAATATGCAAAAAACATTAATTCATAAAGTTTACTAATGTTCAAAATATTTTTGAACTTTTAAGATCTATTTTTTCTTTCTTTAAAACGTATCACCATTTCGTAATTTAAAAAAACAAACAGTATTCTCAAAGACATAAATTTATTTTCTTGAAAAAAAAAAAAAAAAAAGTTGAATATATATTTCTTTCTTTCTGCAATTTTACGATAGAAATCCGTGATTTTAGATATTGTAGATTAAATAAAATTGTGTGAATTTCTGGTTAGGAAATAAGGCAGAGTTTACTGAAATTTCACTTTTTTCCCTGGAAGTTCTTTCTACCCAAGATGATGTCAAAAATAAAATATATTACTTTTAACGGAAATCGAAGAGATTGTTTCTGGTTTGCCTGATAACGGTAAGCCCTCACTTCCTTTCTTGCTATATTTCCTCTCCTTTTCTTATCTCTCTCATTCCCTTCTCTTCTTTGATAGTGTGGAGTACGAAAATAAGAGAAAAAAAATGCAGGCTATCATTTTTCCAAGAGGCAAAGTACTTCAGCAGCAGCTCAAGTCTATAGTTTGATTTCGGTACATCTTTGGGCTATGAAATAGTCGAAATAATTTGTTTATTTACACATGAATATTTATTCGGATTGGATTTATATGTAATCTATATGTAAATGCATGTATTATGCATAACTTATAGTTTACTGAAATTTATATTATGATAATAAATACAAATTTCTTAGTTGCTGTAAAATGATTGCATTTACAGACGATTTTTCCGTACTTTTAGCTCAGATACTATATTTATCAAAATCAAACTTTTTGTAATATCTCTTGTATGTTTTGTAATAAAAAATTATGCTAAAAGTGTAATAAAAAGAAACTTTGAACGATAAAATAAAGCATTATTATACAAATGTAATTGTTGCAAAATAGCTGCAAACGTAATTAAAAATAACTTAAAAAATAAAAGTGTTGCATCAAACCTTACATTGTTCTTTAATAACTGATATGAAGATAAGAATATTTTTAATGCAACAAATAGAATGAATTTTTAGTTGGAAATCTAATAACTGACATTCACAAATGAATATTTATTCTGATTACATATATATGTAATATGTATATAAATATAAATATAAATATATATATATATGCACTCTAATTAATGTACATTTTACTAGAATTTATATTATGGCATAATATTTTAATGCCATAGCTGTAAATAATTCGCATTTTTATACTAATTTGCAATGCTAATAGCTCAAATATTAGCATATTCAGCAAAACCACACTTTGTATAATATCTAATATAAGATTTCTCATTATTGTTTATACTAAAAGAAATATTCAAAGGAATAATTGCATACTTAAACATTATTGAACTAGTATAGTTGTTTCGGAATAGCCAGAGCTAGACATCAAAATTAGTTATAAATTAAAAGATGTTGCATCGGACTCTTCATTGTTTTTTAGTAACTCATATTAGCATATTTTGAACTATGAGATTAAATAACATTTTAATTGTAAAGTATAATAACTAAATAGTCAAGAAATGATACTTTTACACTAGAGACTAATACTTCTACATCCTTTGAGATCATTTCAAAATTGTGACTGTTATATAGACGTAAATTTATTTTACTTTATGTGTACATGTGAAGATATCATTTGCATTAATTTGTAAGATAATGTTTAAAGTTTGCAACTAGCGTAGCACTTAAAACAATCCGTAAAAAAAATCATTTGTACGATTAATAATATTTGAAAAATTTATAAAAATCTTAAGAATTTAGAGTAAGAAAGTTATAAATCTTTAAATTTTCCTTTTTCCAGTTTTAATCTATGTGCATTTTTTATTTACCCCATTTCTTATCATTTGGATTTTTTTTTTCACAAACATATGCACAAATTCTATATCCTTTAAAAGCTATTAGAATTCTTTATTTGCAAAAAAAATAAAAACTCAATATTCTTAATTTGAAAAAAAAAAAGTATACAAATACAATGGTAAGATTCTTTATAAAATTTACATATAAGCTCGCAGTGGAATTCATCAAGAAACTAGTATTAAAAGATGAATAATAATAAAACAAATACCATAAATTGCAAAAATTGTTTTTAAAAAGAATGACTAATCATGGCTCTTCATCAAGCACAAAAATAAAGGCATGCATATAGTGTGACAAAAGTGACATGTCTTTATTTATTACATAGCGGAATAAGCCAAATAAGCAGAACATTGTAGTAAAATACACAGAAAAAAAATTGATTTAAATCATGGAGAATAAAAACAAAATATGAAAAATACTATAAATAAATATATCATCAAATGTTTCATTTGGAAATAATTTTACACGGCCCTCTATTAAGATAAAATGGTAGGCACAAGTGCAGCGAAGCGCAAGGGAGTAAGATACAAACGTAATCAATATTAGTACATTTGTTAGCCACATTCTTTTAAGTGACGCTTCTTCCAAGCCCAAATAAGCACACGCACGTTTTGATTGGATACCCAGTATTGTCTTTGAAGTAATTCAAAACGGAATTCTCGCTAAACGCTACCACGAAGTGTGAAGTGTGTGCGGTTATTACATTTCTGAACGCAAAAGGCATTAAATCAGTGTGAGGATAAAATCGGGAATGAAGTTATGTCTTGTGCGACTGCCTCATACTTCTTCATACCTACAGTGTAGTCAATAAATAAAAACAGTATTAAAACATAACAGAAAAACTTTAAGGGGACATTCGACCCTTAGAACTTCAAAAAGCATCGATTTAATTATAGTCTTTAAGTAAATTATTCTTAACTAAGCTTTATTGGGCATGTCTAATTGTTACCTATAATTTTGTTATGTATATTGGAATATAATTTAAATTCTGCGGTGAATCATTTAATAATTTATCTTATATATATTATAAATGTGAATGTCTGTTTATTTGACTGAGTTTCACGCTAAAACTGCTCGATGGATTTCGATAAAATTTGTTATGGAGATAGCTTATACCCTAACTTAGAAAGGCTGCCTTTTATTCCGAAAAAAAACTTTTTTTTGTTATTTTTATGCATAAAATAGCAATTTTGTATGCTAATAATAGCAAAAAATTAGCCATTTAAATTTTAACCATAATTTTTGTCGAGTTTATATTTTTTTTTCCAACAGGAAAATAAATACATTTATCTAAACGTGAACAATAAAAAATAAAATAAATAAATAAATAAATTATGCATCTCACAAAAATTGACGTCATTTCAAATTTCAAATTTCTTTTACAAAGTGCTAATATAGTTTACGATGCTAATGTGTGTTGTACTAAAATCAGTTTTATTTATTGTTGCGTTGAAGTACACCGAACATTTTACGCCAAGAGGTTTAATTTAGCAACAGCGATTTTAATCTAGGTAGTTCAAGAACAATGTAATATTAATAAAGTTGTGTAGCACGATAATGTTTATTTATTTATTTATTTTTTTATATACGCTAATTTAACATACAAATAAATGAGCTGCTGTGTGTGACTGCACTTGCACGCTGTCGGGCAGAAATATTTGATTAATTCAAATTAATATTTAAATAACTAAATAAAGATGTGTTTAATAGAAAGCATAGTCTTGGAGACAAACTTGGCGAGTGGACGACCAAATTTGGTGAAAAATGATAGTTTAGAGTTCCCGATGTTTCAAAGCTCACACACGTGAACGTAGACCTTGAGCTTACCAAGGGATTCTCGATGGAGTCATCTCCAAGCCCCATCGCCAAAAGTTATAAGTAGGTTTTAGTTGATTTTTGCGAAAGAGTATGTAGTCACTGCGATCCAGAGTTATTCAGAGACTTATTCTGAGTCATTGCACTTTAGGGATTGAGCTCTAAGCAACTGGACATTTTTGCTGAGTGAGTGAAAATTTTTGCTCTGGTGAAGTTGATGTTATTTGCTTTACTCCTGTGGAACAAGTGACTATTTTTTAGACTGTCCCAGAACATTCATCGAATAATGACTTATACTGTACGAGTAACAGCTTCAGCTGTTTCCAGAATATTCGAAGAATTAACACCAGCTATTGGACTATTTTCGAAAATATTTGTTTTAATAATAGTTTTTTTGTACAGATTCTAGAAGTTCAAAAATTTTTTGATTTTGTCAAGGAGTTCCCATACTAAATCTGTGACGAAAATAGTCGCCAATCGAAATATATTCAGTTACAGAGAAATCATTTAAATATAGTGTCCAGCGAAGTGGGCAAAGCCTGCTAGTGTTTTAATTATAAATGTATTTTTTTCACCTAGCGTGCAGGATATCTCTGAAACTATTTAATAATTCTTCTTCAAATTTTCACAGATTATGTAACACATCAGATCCTTCAATCTAAATATAAATTTGTTCAAATTTAGGTTAAAAATGTATTTAAAAAATAAATAAATAAATAAATAAAAGTTTAAAGATAATTTATTTTTTCAATAAAATCTGAAGTACCACCTGTATGAAAAATAGGGGGGGGGGGCGGGGTGATACAAATTTAGATTCCGTTTGAAGGATCTGATATGTCAAATAATCTGTGAAAACTTCAAGGAAAAATATTAAATAGTTTCAGATATATCCTGCGCACAAGGCGAAAAAAACACATTTATTATTAACACATAAATTATTAAATAATTCACCACAGAATTTAAATTATATTCCAAAATTCATAATAAACTTATAGGTAACAATTAGACATGCTCAATGAAGCTTAGTTAACAATAATTTACTTAAAAAAAGACTATAATTAAATGTATGATTTTTGAAGTTCTAAGGGTCGTGTGTCCCCTTAATTGAAACTCTTAACTGAAGATATGAATTACTTTTCCTAGATATCTCGTAAAATAATGATTTCCTATATTCTGAACTTAAATATAAATAATAAATTATTTTATTCTCAAAAAGAATAATAAAAATCTGTGTCCAGCAATTCAACTAATCTATAAAACGTTAATTGAATTAATATTATGCATTTCTTGGAAACTACGTAGCAGGTATTAAACTTCATTGCGCTTTTTAATACTACCCTTCTGGTACATTTAACTATAAGAACTATTTTGTTAAACATTTTTTCCAAATCTATTTTAAGTTTTGAACATGTTACAAATCGATTTTCAAATCATTGTATTTTTAACTTGCTGTCATCTTGTTTGGTCAAACGATTTGGCCGCCTAAAGCCAAATGTCCAGTTTAAACAGCCAAAAATTGGTCATATCTTACAAAAACAATTTTACTAGAAACAATTTTGCAATCTTCCACTATGAAACATTTTTCGCTTTTCATTCGAAATTTATACCTTTATTTGGTAGCATTAATTTTCTTATCCTTGCCATTTCCTGAAATACTTTCCAAAATCATAACATTCCTTATTATATATATATATATATATATATATATATATATATATATATATATATATAAACTCGGCTCAATACTAAACTTGACGCGGAGACTGCAAACGTTAAAAATTAGCTTTTTAAAAAATAAAATTTGCGGTTCTTGACCAAAGAAAGAAAATAAAATCTAAGTTAATAAAATCTAAGTTCTTTTTTTTTTTTTTCTTTTTTCTTTTCTTTTCTTTTTGTCCTTTAGTGTATGTAATTTTTCTCTATTTCTCTATTTGTCATTCCACCTTTTTTATAATTAATATATACGTCTATATACATGTATTTTTAATAAAATTTATTTGGGGTTGTTTTTATATTTGTAGTTACTGGAATTGGATTATAACACGTCATGATCTTTTACTTAATTAATTGAAAAATAAAGTCATATTAACTTGCAATAGGAATGAGATGAAAATTTTAATGCACACACAAAAAAAAAATAATAATAATAAAAGAATATTCAAATAATTTTTAGCAAGTAATATCCATCATTTTTCCAATAAAATATACATGTTAAAACTACCTTTATTGATTTATTTATGCGTATTTTAAAATCCTATTCAGTTTCATTACATAAATTAATTATTATATTTATAAGAGGATTTTTTAAAACGAGGGATCTCTGAACCATTCATTTGCACTCAACTGAGTTCACAAGTGCTTCTAAATATAAAAACTGTTAATGGGATTAAATAATATCTTGTATCATTTGAAAAATCAATCACGTATATAATTATAAGTTAAAGTAACTTAAAAAGGCTAATTGTGTTTGCAGTACTTCAAGTATTATTTGGAGAATATTGATTTTAAAAAGGGCGCTTTTTTTTTTTTTTTTTTTTTTGGCCATGTTTAAATATTTAAATAAGATAAATTGATTAAATAGAATAGTTATGATAGAAAAAAAAAAGAACAAGAAATTTTTTATGATGCAAGAAAGATATTTAGAATTCTAGAAATCTGACAAATATGAGTATACGTATACATATAAGTGTATTTCATCCACTGATATTTTTTTTTTTAAATCTTAATGGTCTTTGGTGTTTCAGTGATCTTGTATCTGTTGCTCGGCTTCTACTATGTTTAATAGATCATCTTTATTATTATATATATACGTAGATTGAGAGATAGATATACAGATATACAGATATATATTAATGAATCTGAAATGGATAGAAAATTTTATTTATTATCGATTTACAATTTATGAGTTTATACAACCTTTATGTGTATATCAGCTTTTTTTTTTTTTTTTTTTTTTTTTTTTTTTTTTTTTTTGGGGGGGGGGGGAATACGAGATTTTATAGATATTTCCATAAAATCTCGTATATATGTATTGTACATATATATATACAGGGAGTTCCATAGACATTTAAAAATTCATAAGTATTCAATGAATTGATAGAATTGAACGTTGTTTGTGGAAGAGTAAAGAAAAAAATATAGCTAAATTTTTTATCGACAATAGTTGGACAAATATTTAAATTTTTCGCACGGATGTGAAAAAAAGAAAAAAAAAAAAAAATATATATATATATATGCAAATGGAAGTCCTATAAATTGCCCAATTTTGCGATTAAAACAATTTATTTTTTATTTTGCCTCCTACCTATGCATACATGAAGTTTTAATTGCGATGCTGACTTGGTGGATAAAGCGTTATTGGTGAATGTGTTTTCCCTCAGGTAAGAACCGCCGATTGAAGCTGCAGTTGACAGTGTTATAATTCGTTTGCAAACTGTATTTTGTGACGACGGATACATAGAATAGAATTTATATGCATGTAACCAATTGCATGCGACAAAGTGCAGTTTTTCATAAAAAAAAAGGAGTGATTTATGTTACGCACAGTGCCCTCTATCGACCAATAGCTTAATTATTATGTTTTCTTTACGAAAAAAATCCCCCTTCACGGGAGTATTTTTTTCGCTAACCACGTTCAATTCTACCAATTCATTCAATATATATAAATATTTAAAATGTTTACAAACTTAAGAGACACCTGTATATATGTATATAGTCTGTGTGTATGTGTGTGTGCACGTTATTAATATTGTAAACGATTTACACAAGCTTTCGAAGTAAGCAATTTTTTTTTCTTTATTACATATTTGAATTTCCCAAATATTTCACAGTTATCTATTTGGAATTATTTACGAATTGTGTTTTAAAACTGGAAGATTACAGTGCTCTGCCAAAAAAGATTATTACTTTTTAATTTTTTGAGGATAATGAATCTTATACTTGTAAGTCTTTTACTCGTTTCGAGAATTTGTCATTTCCTTTTATTATTATTATTATTATTATTATTATTATTATTATTATTAACACATTTATAAATTATAAAAAAAGTTAGGAAATTAAATATGAATAAAATTTACATTTATAAAAGGAAAATCTTGAATGTACATGGTATTTTGATTACATGAAGAACGTATTTAACACGTGATTTATTAAACATAAAATTATTCAAAATTACACAAAATTCTCATTTAAAATCATCCCGAACATGTTTCGCAGAAACTCTTCATTTTATTTATTTATTAAATATTTTTAAATAGTCAAATTTGAACTAGAAACTGAAACTTCGGCGTTCGTTTAGAAAATAAAATATAAAAAATATTTTATATGACGCTCCTGAAACGGTGCGTCGGCTTCTTTACAAAGTTCTTTTTTTTTCTATACATGCAAAAACTGTTGCCAAAGTGGATCTCTTCTTTTCATTTTGAATATTTTTAGTCTTTGATTTTAGAACCATTTCAAAGCAAAATATGTTTTGAAATAAACGAACTCGAAATGTTATAAATAAAAACCCTCATTACATTTTAAAGGATTTTTTTTCTACTTACTCCTAGATGAAAGAAGGTATCCCACTGCGAAAGGAAAGAAAAAGAAAAATCGAAAAATAGACACAAAAGTTTTATTTCTGTGTAAATTAATTCTCGACTAGCTGATAAAGCCGATTGCAAAATCTATACAATATGTATTTTAGGAAAATTTCAAACCTTTTTGGTTTTATCAATAAAAAATAAAATTTCAATAAATCAGGCTATTTAGATTTCTATCCAAAAAAGTAAGGAATGATCTGGAATGAAAACCCTTGTAGCTTTATATATATCATGCATATATTTATGTACTTAAAAAGAAATGCAAACAGTCAGTTTATATATATATATATATATATATATATATATATATATATATATATATATATATATATATATGTATAAATTTATTGTATAATAATTCTGATTTTACTATGATTGCGATCATGCGATGCATGTATTTTGGGATTATCTAAAAAAATGCTGATATTAATATTTAAAAAAAAAAAAAAAAAAAAAAAAAAGTACTAATACGAAATTTGTACGTGTTAAACCAAAATTCACTTTGTAGGAAATATTTGCTTAAAAATTAATTATATAGCAAAATTGTATAACCAAACAGCTTTTTTTTTTTTTTTTTTTTTTCAGAAAAGCCGATAAAGAAAAAAATATATTTCTAGATAATCAGGAAAAATATTATATTTAAATACTCTTTTGTGTATGCATATATATATTTTTTATCTATGTAATTTTATCTAGCTTTTTAAGTGTGCACACGAACACACGTCGCTTTCTGCACACCTTAAGGACAACAAATGTGCAAAAATTTGAGAAAAATGTGATTTTATTATTATTATTATTATTATTAATATTAATATTATTGTTTTACTCCTGAATATTTTTCACAATTGTGATTTCTTTTTTTGAATTATTTACACATAAAACATTATAATTAATTTCTATATAGATATATATTTTTTAAATTAGTTTTGTTAATGATGAGTTATATGAAACATTACTGCTTATAATATTATAGAATATCAAGGCCGCTATCTTTGCTCAGCCTCTATATTTTCAATTTTTTCTTGAAATGACGTACTTCCAAATGAAAAAAAATTCAACTAAAGTAAATAATCTTACATATCGCAGAAAAATCCACATATTCATTTTTGCAACAATTCCAAAATCAAAATTCTTACTTGGCCACAAAAATTTCATAGTTATATTTAAAATGATATTGATACACTGATATATATATGTGTGTTTGTGTGTATATGTATTCAATGATTATATTTTAGATTAAATATATTTTAATTTAATAAAATTAAGCACAATTTATACGTCTCATTAATATATTAAAACCAATGTAACATTTAAAATGAGATAAAAAAATACAAAAATTTAAAACTTTAAAAATACATTTTAATTAAAAACATTAAAACACAAGACAGACGTTTCGGCTAGAACACTAGCCCTCCTCAGTGTCAAACATACAAGCACAGCATTTACAAAAAATCATAATACATCATAGCAATATTAAATATTCAGGAGGAATAGCTTTAGCCTCGTTCAAGGCAGAATGTTGCATTTTAGTTAAAGCGCCCTCTAGAAAAATAGGGGATTCATATATATTTACATTAGAAGCTAAAATTTTAAAGTTTTCACAATCCCGAATATGATCACTATTGAGAGAATGGATTACGAGTTTTGATCTTAAATCTCCTGTTTTATATGAGCGTTTATGTTCCTTTAATCTAATTTCACTTGTTCTGCCAGTTTCAACGATATATGTAGAATCACAATTTTTATAAGGAATACTATAGATTACACCAAGACGTTTAAGAGGGGGAACAGCGGGTTTAAAGTTTGAGAGAAAGTTACTAATACGAAGTTGAGGTTTAAAGCTAGTAGAGATATTTTAAACTATAATTAGAAGAAGTAACCCCTCATTACTTCTTCTAATAAGAGTTTAAATAAAACACCCCATTACTTCTTCTAATTATAGTTTAAATAAAACACCTCATTACTTCTTCTAATTATAATTTAAATTTTGTCTTTCAGTTTCTAGATGCTTTAAAATTAATTCATGGCCCCTCTAGTTGTATTATGATATCATTAGATGTTGTATCTCTCTTTACTTCTATCCCCATATCATTTGCATGTAATATTAGTGAAGATATTTATCCTAATTTCAATGTTGACACTAATTTAAATTTAAATACTGTACTTGATCTTACCACTTTTTGTTTATTTTCTAATTGTTTTATTTTTAATGATTATTACTATCGTCAAATTAACGGAACTGCTATGGGTGCCCCTATATCTGTCGTTATAGCCGAAGTTGTAATGCAACACTTAGAAAACAAAATTAATTCCCAGTTACATGAAAAAAAGATTTCTGGAAAAGTTATGTGGATGATATTTTTATAATTACTAAGCAACTTTATGTTAACGATATTTTAGATTTTGCTAACTCTTTATGTCCTGCTATCCAGTTTACCCTTGAAACTGAAATTAATAATGAACTACCCTTTCTTGACATCCTTATAATGCATAAAACAGTCAAGGACATTTTACATTTTTCAACTTCAGTCTATAGAAAACCCACTTTCTCTGGTCAATATCATAACTTCAATTCAGCTAATCCTTTATCGCATAAACTTGCAGTCATTCGTACTCTTTTACATCGTGCAAAGCATTATTGTAGCAATTCCGAATTATTAAATATTGAACTATCCAAATTTTTTTCTGATTTAAAAAATAATGGTTAGCCCCCTCGTTTTATTAAAAGAATTTATAAAAAAGAGTTCAATTTTTCAAATAAATGAGTTTATCCTAAAGTTAAAAATTCC
This sequence comes from Salticus scenicus, assembly GCA_963930645.1. NCBI lineage: Eukaryota > Metazoa > Arthropoda > Arachnida > Araneae > Salticidae > Salticus > Salticus scenicus. The sequence goes on from OZ005654.1 coordinate 92,070,075, forward strand.
ACTTATCGTACTACTATCCCTTATTATAAAGGTATTTCCGAAAATATCTCTAAATTACTTAGAACAGTTAATATCTCTACTAGCTTTAAACCTCAATTCCGTATTAGTCACTTTCTCTCAAACTTTAAACCCGCTGTTACCCCTCTTAAACGTCTTGGTGTGATCTATAGTATTCCTTGTAAAAATTGTGATTCTACATATGTCGGTGAAACTGGCAGAACAGGTGAAATTAGATTAAAGGAACATAAACGCTCATATAAAACAGGAGATTTAATATCAAAACTCGTAATCCATTCTTTCAATAGTGATCATGTTCCGGATTTTGAAAATTTTAAAATTTCAGCTTCTAATGTAAATATATGTGAATCTCGTATTTTTCTAGAGGGCGCTTTAACTAAAATGCAGCATTCTGCCTTGAACGAGGCTAAAGCTATTCCTCTTGAATATTTAATCTTGCTATGATGTATTATGAATTTTTGTAAATGTTGTGCTTGTATGTTTGACACTGAGGGGGGCTAGTGTTCTAGCCGAAACGTCTGTCTTGTGTTTTATTTTTTTTAATTAAAATGTATTTTTAAAGTTTTAAATTTTTGTATTTTTTATCTCATTTTAAATGTTACATTCGTTTTAAATGTATTTTACTTTAACAGTTAATTTTTTAATTTTGAGAATTTTCAGAAATCTTTGGTTTCCAATAAGAAGTCCGTTAAGAAATGTATTAAAATATAAAAAGCCTGAAATCCAAGTTGAAGTCAGTATGTAGTACATTACTAATAGTCAATTTATCATAATATTGGTAGTCGATGTACGATAACAATAAGAGTATGTGCATCGTACTAATTTTATGAACTAAATATTGTTTATTTTTATATAGGTATTTTGGCAGACTTTCATAAATATTAATATTTTTTAAGTAAGTTAACGAACTAACATTTATGTAATATATTAAAATCACACAATCAACTGATTGGAAAGAAAATCATATTTATTGAAAATTATTTTTCCGACTGAGTGAAATCATATTTCAATAAATATGATTTTCTTCCCAATCAGTTGATTGTGTGATTTTAATATATTGTTTTTCTTTCTCCTATTTTTTAATGGTGTTTTCCTTTACCTGCGGCTTATTTCTGTCGAGCTATCTACATGATAGACCAGATGTTTCTGCCTAAACGTTGTCTGTGTGAGTAATGTCCGCCAGTTGTCGGCCTGGATAGCTCAATTGTTAGAGCCTTGACCTTGTAAGTCAAAGATCTGGGGTTCGACTCCCGGTCCAGGCATTATTTTCACTAAGTCGGAAAAATAAATTTCAATAACATTTATGTACCAGGTGATTAAAAGAAGATGTTACACAAATCATCCGTTACATTGAAAATCTTAAAAATATACTTTCAAACACAAAACTTCTCAACTGAAAAAAGACTTTTGTCGTTCTTCTAAAAAAAGCTAAATCGTAAAAATAAAGAAAAAAAAATCCGAATATATTACAGAAAATTCCTGGAAGCAGTTCCCCCAAAAAATTTTATACTATGAAAAAATCCATATAGTTACCGTTATAGAACAACACAGAAAAATCTCGTACACAATATATTTTAAATAACATTAAATTAAATTCTCCAGTGTGACTCCTGAATTGAACCAGGGTGAACCGCAGAATAGGCGGCACGATATTACTCCTTAACCACAGAATCAGGCTTAGAACCTTTCAATCCTGCTGTGACACTAATTTCTCCGTATGCAAAACAGAAAAAAATTAAAATAAAAATGCAACCACCATGTAACATCTGTATGAATGGTTACGAATTTCGTTTCTTTCGATTATATATATATATATATATATATATATATATTGATACATTTGATGGTTGGTTGTTGGTTGTAGGGTTGGTTGTTGGGTCCTCTGTCTGTAGACGAAATGTTCTCCATGGGGGTCATTCTAAGGGATCCTATCGCATATTTAAACGAATTATGGAGAGAACCAAAGAAAACTCTGAGCGGCTAGCTTGATGAGGTCGATCTGAGATCGAACTCGGAACTTCCCATCTACTAATTTTGAGGGCAGAACCGTTCGGCCGCTGGTGGGCATTTGACAGTTTGATATGAAATTTGATAGTAAATTTATGTAGTTTCAGAAAACAGAAAATTTCTGTAGGTAAGATATAATTTTCATTTTTTTTAACAGATGTTTTAAAACGCATACTGATTTTAAAGCAATATACACATATATACGGTGTTCCCGTTTCAGATATTTAAAAAAAAAAAAAAAAAAAAAAAAAAAAAATGTCCTCCATATAAGACTGAAAACTGCATGTGAATTGATGTAAAAATCCTGTGAATTAATAACCGAAATACTTAGTTTTAAAAATTATGACACTGCAATTGTCATGTTGTTATTGGCGTCCATTTTCTGAAGAGAAAAAAAGGGTCACTTCAAAAGAAAAACAAGCAAATCTTAAAAGTTAAATATTGATTTATCTCTCAAAAGTAGCAATTAAATTCAGTCCAGAAATGAACATGTTTATAAATATTTTGTAAATCATTGTGGTACTCTATTATTAAAACAAAATTGTTGCATCTCATTGCAATAATTCTTCAATTGAAAGAGATGAAAAAAAGAGGATTCAATATCGACTATCGTCTGCATTTTTCTATTTATTTAAAATAGTGTAATGTATTCGAGTGTTTCGAAAGACAGTTTTATTATTATTATTATTATTATTATTATTATTTTAATAAAGGATTTATTTTGAGATTTTCTTTTCGTCCTAATTATGTATCTTTCAAAGGCGTGTTGTGTTTCTGCAAGTGTTTAGGTTTAAGTCCAATTAACTGCTTGTGGACTCTATGCCTGGGTACAAAGCCACCCATGAGAGCCTGTTAGTGTGAGCCTGTAGAGAGCCCTTAAAGTGTCTTAGAACGTATTTTCGACTTTTAAACGTGACATGTATATCGTTACAAATTTAAAAATAATATTAGTTATTTTTATGTAATTTCATTCAAACAGTCTTAGTCATGTTATAAAATGATAATTTTTAGCATTTGTAGCTTGTTTTTGCCTTAAAATAGCTCATTTTCTTTTAAAAACCCATCAAAAATCTTCAGCAACTAAGGTAATTGCTTTGGCACCAAATTTGACGAGTTTTTCGCTCCTAGGGGATTCTTTGGCTATCTTAGCCAGGAAATCCTTATTATCGATATCTTGAATATCTAAGCTCAAACTTCATTGTTTGAGAAGTTACCAGAAAATTCTAGATTTACAGAAGGTTATATAAGGAATCCCGATCCGGCTATTACATTCAGTTTCTCGCCACTTGGCTTACTGTAAAGAGTTCTTGACTGGATCTTTTGCTACAGCCTATTGTTGTGTGTTAATGCTTTGATACAGATTATGCTGTGATCCTGAGTTTGTCAGCTGTTATTTAAGCTGTGTTTTCTGGTGAAACTGAAATCGATGTTTTGTTTAGAGAACTGTAATCTTATAGAATATTCTGTAAATAAACTTTTAAGCCTGTGCAAGATTCGCCTTAAATCCTGTTACAACACAGAAGAAAATCTGGCAGAAAAACTACCAAAAAAATTCATATACTTTGTAAAAGCCCGTTGACAGAAATTTTCCGAAACGGAACAATGCAGAACGCACTTCTCCACAACAGATTTTTTTCGTAGGACACACACACACAAAAAGAAAAAAAAAAAAAAAAAAAAAAAAAAAAAAAAAAGAAAATCGATTAGAAAATTTTTTGCAGATCGGCAAGCCAGCATCGAACTTCAAAAGTTGATTTCAGTGTTAGATGGCGATGGTTTCGGTAAAAGTGTCAGGTTGAACAAAGATTAGTTTTAAGTTGTTGTCTTCAATTCACTCCTTTACGCAATTCTTATTTAAGATGGGAGATAATCCACACGTTGAGGCTGTAAACCAGCTTCCGCAAGTCGGCTTGCATTTATAGGAGCTCTAAGCCGAAGACTCAGTGGGAAATGTGACCTCTTTAGTCTTTCTCTGGTAAGCACACCACAGTTGTTTTCTCTTTTCTTCTAGCACTGGCAATTTTCGTGCGACAGCTACCGTTTCAATGACATTTATGTTTTTTTGGTATGGAGATTCCATTCAAAAAAAGAAGGTGTTGCCATTTGACATTTTCAAAATTTTGTCCCTGTAACCGTAACTTTTAAAGTTTAACTGTTATTTTTTATATGATTCTTGAGCGCATACCGCAAAATACCTTCCACCAAAATTTTATTCAGTTACTATGAACGGTATGATAGCTATGGTCTCATATATCGGGGTAGTTTTTTTTTTTTTTTTTTTTTTTTTCTTTTTTTTTTTTTTAATATAATCACCCTGTATTTAACAAATGTCCTTCATTGAAATATAAAGTTACCTAAAATTTTGAAATAAAGTTTTAAAGTTAAATTGATTGTGAAATTATTTTACATTAATGGCAATTAAATCACTAAATATGCGGTATCTCAAGCTGCTAGTTCACCAGAGCGAAGAAGGCCTCGAATGCAAATTGTTAACAAGCTAATTCTCAATGCAAGTAATGTTTAAAAATTCATGTTAACTCATAATTTCGATTTTTTTTCCTTAAATAATACTTACTCAAACGCAAACTGTCTACTTGAATATATGATCGATGTAAAATTTGCCTACATTTAGACAAATGTGCTCAGGAAAATATCCATAACACACAAAAATTCATGTAACGCATATTTAATTGAAATGCTATAATTTGTTTTACGACCATATATTCAAAACAGTTTTGTTTTTCATTTCGAACTCGCATGCATATTATATTATGGATATTTTTATTTATACTTTTCACATATCCTAGAAACATAAATGAAGGGATTACGAAAACGTGCAAAATACCGGTTTTATATTAAAGAAATATTCATTCAATTCCAAAAATTTGTTTTTCAAATACAAATGATATTCATGATTGATTATACCGTAACACATACCTCAATCGCATTTTCCTATTTCCAGAAAAAAATCTTATTTTTTTTTTCCCTACAATTTTCAAGAAAATCCTTTTCTACCCTATGTAATAGAATCCCTACTTTGCATGCATATAACAAAATTTCTATACACTAGTCATATCATTCATATTATTTTCGTGTTCCAATGCATCTTTTATTTTCATAGTTTTTGTTTTAAAAACACATTATAAATTCATCACTCTCCGGAAAGAAATTGGATGCGGGATTTCTTCCTTTCTTTTTTTCTTTTTTTAAAGTTACTTTTGAATATTTGGATGCAAATAAAATTATGAGATTCCGTATTTCTTTTACCCTCCTAAATCAATATGAATTTCAGACTTTTTTATTATTATTATTTATATTTCTTATACAACTGAGACAATATTGATTTATACTTTATCCATCATATAAAAGGATTATTTTTAATAAAATTTACGAAAAAAAAATTTTTTTTTTCATTTACTTATCTATCTATATATATATATATATATATATATATATATATATATATTTTTTAAATTGGTCTAAGGTTATTAAAATTTGCAGATTGTTTTGATTAAAAACTTATTTTATGGTAGTTTTGATTTACAATTCATGCATAAGCTAAAACATTAGTTACTTTTTTTTCTGAAGTATATCATGCATTCATGTATCAGGTACATTCAAAAGTAGTTTTGAAAATTTTTGTTTACTTAAATTTACAAAGAAATGAAACATAAAATATTATACTCACTACAGAGACACTATTCATAATCTCGAAATAATTGTATGCGAATTTGTTTTGGAAGTATTTTTTATAACTAATAATGTTTTAAAATATTAACTTATATATCAAACAATTATTTCTATATAAAATTTTAAGATATTTTTTTTCTTTAATTTATTATTATTATTTATGATCTACGGTTATTTAAATGGGCAATTTTTTTCCAAATAAAAATGTATTAATCTATTTTATGATAGTTTGTAGTTATTATGCATACATAAGCATAAACTTTATTTTTTTTTTTTTTTTTGAAGTGTATCATGCATTCGTATATCAGACACATTTAAAAGTATTCGTGAATATTTTGTTTAGATAGATTTATAAAGAAGTAAAACATAAAATTCAGGGGAAATAGTTATAATCATTTCTGGGAAAATATTCATAATCTCAAAATAATTGTAGGCGTATTTCTTTTGAAAGCATTCATTATAAATAACAACGTTTTGCATTATTTATTTTTATTTTAATCATCATATCAAAGGTATTTTTCTTACTAAAATTTTGTGTTTATGTATTTCTTTCATTCATTTTTGTTACAATATAATTCATTGGTCTTCTCTGTTTAAAATAGACATATGTTTTTCATTAAAAATGTTTTTCATGTGGTTTTTGGTTATAATTCTAGCATCTCTCATTAAATATTATTAAAATCATTTGTATTAAAATTATGAATAAAATAAATAAATTACTTAAATACAATAATTAACTCCAGTTTGAGCGCATTTTGATAACACATTCAATTTACTGAATTTAACTCAAGATGGGAGATCACTTTTCTTCTAGGTAAATGAGTCAAATCCACTCAAGTTGAGTAATTTTCATTCTTTCATTTGAAGACAGTATGCAGATTTTTAATATAACTTTACATTTGTTAAATTTCATAAGCTTATTATTATTATTATTATTATTCACCTGTGGTTACAATTAGAATCAGTATTTTTGCATGTTGGAAAATTGCAACCAGGGTATTCAAGCAATTCAACAGTAACACTTATATGTTTTTTAGTTTGATACTGGGTTTTGTCTTTTCAATAAAAGTTAATATTATGAACTTCTTAAAGTTTCTGTTGGTCTAATAAAAAGTTTAAAAGGTGAATTTGTTAGAATAGGTTGATGTGTCAGAAAAATTTCACAAATCTGTAACGAGTTGAGATATTTTAAAAATTTGAAAAAGCCCAGATTCTTGAAAAATATTCACTACCTGATAATTTAAATTAAATATATTTAAAATAATATGTAATATACTTTATATGGGCAGAGTACGCCGAGGTTACACATGCCTCAAATCATGAGGCAGTAAAACCACGAAACACTGATTTTTCATATTTTTTTTCTTTTAATTGTATCATTATTAAATTATAAAAATTTTGTATTTTGGCAAAGCCAGTTAATTGAAGTTTAAGCCTAAAAAATTACATAAATGCAAGTATGCAGCCGAAGAAAAGGCGGTTAAATACAAACTACGCCAATACACCACCTTAAAAAAAAAAAAAAAAAAAAAAAAAAAAAAATCACTGTACAAATCCGAAGATAATCTGAAAGTATGGGGAATAATAAAAAGTTTAAGGGGGGGGGGGGGTACTTTCTTCAAAACAATAAATTATTTGCTTCCAAGCTGCTGTTATTTTGCAGATTTTATGATTTTATTCGAAATACCTCCAGATTATCTGCAGATTTCCCTGTAGATTATTATTATTATTATTATTACTATCATTATTTTAACCTGGGATGTTATTACCCCACTTCACCCTATTAAAATTTTACTTAATTCATTTTAGTTAAAAATTTAAATTGGCAGATTTTTTTTATTTTTTTTTTCATTAATAATGCACGGCTTTGTCATAAAATGCTAACATAAACAAAAACTTTCTATAATTTTTAACAACATACATCATGTGATTGTGTATGAGATTAACTTAAAATTACTCATAAAACCTTTTTTTTTTTTTTTTCTTTTTTTTTAAGTAAATTTATGATTAATAAAATATAAAATATTAATCTTATTCTCAAAAAATTTTTATATTTATTAATGTTTATATTCATTAGTCAATTTATGATTAATAAAATATAAAATATTAATCTTATTCTCAAAAAAATGTTTATATTTTCAAAACATTTATACATGCAATTGTTTTGGAAGCATTCTTTATTAATAACAATGGAGAAAAGTGAAGTCTTCCGCATTTCACATACCACTATTTCCTTATAGAAAATTTTGATTTCTTTAAAGCTCGATTTCTGCGATTAAATGGCACTATGAAAATTAAAAATAATCTGGTGTGTCCCACACACGACTTCCTCTTATCCTGAAATTTAATACTATAAATACAGGTTGGAGATAGAGAGGTAAGATAGCGAGTACTGTTATGCAAACCTATGTTAAACAATTCAAATTAGGCTTCGGGAGAGTTCTATGTGATAATTAGTTATATGCTCTCAACCCCCTGTTTTTTAATGCACCTACATTTAAATAGAATTTAATTCTGTTAATAAAATTAAAAGTTTACTTAAAATTATACAGACAATTTTCACATGCAACATTTATTGAAACATATCAATATTGATCAAACTTTTCCAGCAACAAACTTATATTAACGTCAAAATACAACATGTGGATCTTCTAAAATTATTCGGTTTTAATTCACTCTGAGGGACACAGACAAAGATAAAACGTTAAAAAACTTGACTACGGTAATCGAGAAGCCTCAAAACGTGTAAATATACAAGAAACAAGCGATTAATATTTAGCATTTAACATATCTCTATGAGGAATTTATTTCAATTCCCGAACAGCTTACCTAGAAATGGTTAAATATAATTAGTAAAGCATATCCACTAACAAGAAATAACTAGTGTGTTGAGGTCACCACATGACTTTATTCTATATTGTCTTATACAAATTCCTATACAAATTAAAGAACAGTTTATAACTCATGCATTTCAGTAAACGTTTTGTCCTGAAGAGGAAAAGGCGACTAGTAAATAATTAAACAAAAATCAAAATGTTTTGGATCACCCTGTAAAAAGTAATGCTTGAAATGCGTTTTTGTTGTAGCATGTGATTATTGAAACGATTAAGGAAACGTTTTGTCCTGAAGAGAAAAATGCGACTAGTAAATAATTAAACAAAAATCAAAATGTTTTGGATCACCCTGTAAAAAGTAATGCTTGAAATGCGTTTTTGTTGTAGCATGTGATTATTGAAACGATTAAGGAAACGTTTTGTCCTGAAGAGGAAAATGCGACTAGTAAATAATTAAACAAAAATCAAAATGTTTTGGATCACCCTGTAAAAAGTAATGCTTTAAATGCGTTTTTGTTGTAGCATGTGATTATTGAAACGATTAAGGAACCTTTTTGTCCTGAAGAAGAAAATGCGACTAGTAAATAATTAAACAAAAATCAAAATGTTTTGGATCACCCTGTAAAAAGTAATGCTTGAAATGCGTTTTTGTTGTAGCATGTGATTATTGAAACTATTAAGGAAACGTTTTGTCCTGAAGAGAAAAATGCGACTAGTAAATAATTAAACAAAAATCAAAATGTTTTGGATCACCCTGTAAAATGTAATGCTTGAAATGCGTTTTTGTTGTAGCATGTGATTATCGAAACGATTAAGGAACCTTTTTGTCCTGAAGAGGAAAATGCGAGTAGTAAATAATTAAACAAAAATCAAAATGTTTTGGATCACCCTGTAAAAAGTAATGCTTGAAATGCGTTTTTGTTGTAGCATGTGATTATTGAAACGATTAAGGAAACGCTTTGTCCTGAAGAGGAAAAGGCTAGTAGTAAATAATTAAACAAAAATCAAAATGTTTTGGATCTCCCTGTAAAAAGTAGTACTTGAAATGTGTTTTTGTTGTAGCATGTGATTATGGATACGATAAAGGAAACGATTAAGGAAACTTTTTGTCCTGAAGAGGAAAATGCGACTAGTAAATAATTAAACAAAAACCAAAATGTTTTGGATCACCCTGTAAAAAGTAATACTTGAAATGTGTTTTCGTTGTAGCATGTGATTATGAGGATTATTCTAATTATATGTATAAAGTTTTATGAGTCTACTATGTATATTAATTAAGATACAACGTTTTACTTAAAAAAATGCGGAAAAAATACCAATTTTTTATTTACAGCAGGTGGGGTATTATACTCAGTACAAAGCTATTTTTAGAAAACTTGGTGCGCTATGTTACACATAGCATACTGTAATCAGAATGCAAAATAAATGTAAAATATCTTACAAAATGTGAGCATTTTTACTAAATAATTTTTAACTACGCATACGCAAGCTCTTAAAAAAGCATAATTTAATAGCCATAATTTAATAATCAAAATGAGCTACTTATATGAAAATCACAAAGCAATATCGTGTAAATTCAAAAAATTATGAGAGAATGAAAGGAATTTCTATTTTTCTCAGGAAAAAAAAAATAATAATAATACGGGGTTTCATCAATATTTATTTACAATCAGCGAACACTGTATTATCATTGGACATTGATAAATGAAAATAAATGTGTTAATAAAACCCCTTTTATTTAAGCTTTTATTTTGATAGGAAGTAAAAATCTATTCATTTATGGGACATGGTACGAGAAACACTTCCGGAGTTTACTATAACTCTTTGAAAAAAATTAAAAGGTATGGCCATAAGAAACTTTGTGGCCTAGTGATAACTGGATTTGTGTTTCTGCATAACAGTACTCGGTGTATTAAAAGGAGAATTGGCACTCGATTATTAAAACCAATAAAAATTACAACGTTAATTACGCCAAAGAGAATAATTATGATAAGTATACAGCTGTACAGGCTACCGAAACAGCTGTATGCTTTCCATATTTTTTTCTTTTCGGCGTTATTAACGTTGTAATTTTTTTTTTTTTTTTGGTTTTAATAACAGTACTCGCTGTCACAGTGATCGGTGAATATAACATATTCAAATGGGACTTTTATTGATCATCTCCTCCATTTCTCAAACTCAACTCCTTATTATTGTCTCCTGTATAGTGATATAAAGGTTTGAGGTAAAGTACTTTTCTGGCAATCTGTTCTTCTAATAATGGGCGCATTCGAAAGTATTTCCCGGTCACTTCCTGATCTGGGAAATTACGTCACGCGGGAAGTTCGGCAAATTAGAACTACCATATAGGAGCCGTGTTTGTTTATATATTTGTTTCCCGGGAAGATGAGATGTGCACGGAAGTAGTTATAACTCGGTCATTTTTCGTAAGGCTCCTATATGGTAGTTCTAATTTCCCGAACTACCCGCGTGACGTCATTTTCCAACACGGGAAGTGACCGGAAATACTTTCGAATGCGCCCAATGTGACAGGTTGCTTGAAATTCCTGGCGGCTGAGTTTTATGTGAAGTTGTTTTTTTAAATTGGTAAAACGATATAGCAAGTGCTTAAATGTGCATTGTGACTAAATTAAAATATAAAAATTCAGCGGTATTTTTCAAGCGTAAATAAATAAATAAATAAATAAACCGCACACTTTTTATTTGAAACGGAATGGTAGATACAATTCGAATTACTCTGGTAAAAAAAAATAATAAAATGCCAATTTTATGCTCATTTTTCTTCTTTTTTGTTTACAAAAAAATGTATAAATCTGTTGACAAAGGTAGTCACAAAGTATTGCATATACATTTCTTCACTATAAAATTAACACAATTCATAATGCTTAAAATTTCAGTTGCTTAAACAAGATGAAAAATCGTGGAAGATTGTTTTTCTTAAAATAGAACATTTAAACAAAAACATCCAAGAATACAACATTTTAAGTATATTCGACTATATTAAAACTTTACTTTATCTGTTTGAATATGAATATTATAAATTGTTTCTTAAGAATCAAAAGCTGTGTTTAGTTCTAGACAAATATATAAACCATAATTATGAAACTATAAAAACAGTAATCAGAACGAACTAAGATAAATTCTTCAATGTCAATGATTATTATTAAATATAATAAAGGCACATTAAAAAATAATTTTTATTTAAAATAAGATGTTGTTAGCTCTACACGAAACTGTATTAATCTTAAACTATATTTCCCATATACTCACGTTTTATATATACATAATTTATTGCTGGAGATTATTTTAATTGTAAATTTAAAATGTATTAATTGTTTGCGAAAATTGTGTATCTAACAAGAAAACATTCAAAAGGTGTCGTCTTCAAAAAATATTGAAAAAAAAAATGTATATAATTCTATTCTTCATAAAACACCAGAAAGTGAAAAAATTATCTGCTGAAATGAATTACAGCAACCACAAAAAATTATCAAAATTAAGCATATTTGTCGATTTAGCGCTATTAAGCGTTCCATTCGCTAGCACCGAGATTGCCGTGTACAAACAGAACCGTGTTTTATTTCTCCGCCAAGGACTACATGAATAGACTGAAAATGCATTTGTACACCTATGCCAATATATGTATAAATACGCATATATATGTACTTTAAATTGAACATATGCCACCCAAAGAGAGACGGAAAAATAAATAAACCTAAAAAATTTTTTTGTTTATCTATTAAATTCATGTGGTTAAAATATACTTCTCAAAAAAAAAAAAAAAAAAAAAAAAAAATCTAGACATAAATATCTGCATTACTCTGCTAGACAACTGCATTCAAAATACCCTATTCTTCTCAGTATATAAAGCAATTCATAACGAATTCAGAAAGTAGAATCGAAATAATAATAATAATAATAATAATAAAATATAAAACTGGTAGAAATGCTTAAATTTAATTTCACACCTCGAAATCTCAGCAACTTGAATAAGTAAATTCAAAAAATATGGTACGAAAATTTTCGTTATCTTAAGATATTCAGATCGAAAAGGGGGAAAATACTCAATCGCGTTATTCAATCACTAGATGTAAAAAGCGTCGAACAGTTGAGGAATCTGTGAAAAAAAAGAAAGAAAAAAGTACAAGAATAAATAAAAGAACAGAATTTTAAATTCTTTTCGAAACGGATTTGTTATCTTTGCTGGAATAAAAACATGAATCGCTTATACTGTGACGTGTTTAACATATAGCAAAACATCGGGAATGACTCTTTTTTTTTCGTTCATATTTTGTTTACTAGATATTTGTAAAAGAATGAATATCAAATGAATTTGCGAGTTAGAATTTTATGAAGAAAAAAAAGTTGAAAAATAAATTATTTGCTTTGTTTAAACTTAACTTTACCGGAAAAAAAAATATATACAATGATTTATTTAAATTGGGCATAAACGCAAATTGTAAATAGGGTAATTCCCAAATTATATTAATAAAATATTGAATCATATGTTGTATGGTATTTAGATTTTTTTTATTGTTTAATAGACAAGAGATAATAAATTGATTCATAGTTAAGAATATTTTTAGTGGAGTAATTTTTGCATTAATTTGCATTTGTATGTATTTTTTTTTTTTTTTTTTTTTTTTCGTTTGTTTTTTTATTTACCCTAAATTTAGAAAAGAATAAATATGACATAAGTCTGTTATTTAGAACTTCATGACAGAAATAAAATTGAAATACATATATATATATTTTCATTTGCATTGTTTTCACTTATGCCTAAGAAGAAAAATAAAATAATATTTTTAAATTAGAGATGAACAGCCAGTGGGAACGGGGGTAATGTAAATTTATAATAGCACAATATTGGATCAATTTTCCAAAAGATTTTTCCTCTTTTATTATTTAAAAGGAATAGAATGATATGATGTTCCATAATATGCCGTCTAGAGTAATTTTGTTTACAGATATTTGAAAAGCAATGGATATCAGATGCTACTTTAAACTTGGGTGTTATGACGAAATTAAATTTATTATCATTTACGTTGTTTCTTATTATACATATTGAGTTAAAAATATGATTTCTATGTAAATTTGGTGTAATTGAAATTGAAGAAAATTTTTTTGACAATTTATTTAAAGGTAATATTAAATAATATCTTGCTTAAAATATTACATCTTCGTGTTTTAATAGCGATGAAGTAACAAAATAATTGACAAGCGTAATTTCAGTTGGGTAAGTTATATTATAATTTCTATTAGTTTGCATTTAAAACGTTTTTCGTTCATACATTTCAGCAGACATTTATAAAAGAACTAATCTAAAGAACTAATCTTTGCGAGATGAAATTTATGACCAAAAAAAAAAAAAAAAAAAAAAAAAAAAGAAAGTTGGATTTTTTTTTTTTTTTTTTTTTTTTTTTTTTTTCATTTGCAATGATAAAGCATAATTTTACGGAGGAAAAAATCTATGATTAATTTAAATTGGGCATAAACGCAGATTGCAAATAGAATAATTGCAAATTCATGGTATTGAATCACATCTTGCATGAAACTTTGATTCTTTAGTGTTTAATAGTGAGGAAATGCTGAAATCTTGCATAAAAAATAATTTTAGTGGTGTAATTCTTTGCATTATTTTGCATCTTAAATATATCTGAGAGTTAGAATTTCATGAGGCAAATAAAATTAAAATATCTCTTCATTTTCATTATTTTTCCTTTTGCTTACCGTGAACAAAATAAAAAATGTATGATTTATTTAAATTGGGAATGAACATAAATTGCAAATGAAAGAATTGTCAATTTATCATATAATATAATATTGAATTATGTTTTGCATAAAATATCATTTAGTTGTTCTTTAATAGAAAGAAGATAATAAGATAAATCGTAAGATGCATTTCGGTTCAATATTGTTTCATAAATTTATATTTCACATTTATTTTTAATCAAATTCAGTTTATAAGACATTTGTAAAGCAATGCATATCAGATCATGTTGTAAATTTAGATAGTAAAATTTTTATATATATATTTTTTATTTGCACTGTTTTTACTTATATTTATCCAGTAAAAAATCGATTAAACTGGTCTGCGATGTTTTTTTTTTTTTTCTTCAAAGTGATGTGTATTCCTGATATATTTTTGGAATCTGATTAAGAAAAATTATTCAAAAAATTTAAAAAATATTTTAACAAAAAGAGGAATGTTTGGGCTTAAAGCTCCAATTTTTCCCGCTCTCATCAAAGGCATTTCCTGGAAAATCTGGGTGATGTGAATAAAAATATATATTTCAAGAATATATATTTCATCAAAATATCAAATAAATGTAGAAGTATCAGCGACGACGGAGTGTTAACACGTTAGCAGATTATTGTTATGTGTTGTATAGCGAATCAATTCACCACCCCTTAAGGCCCTCAAGCCGTGCAGAAAAGAAAAAGCTCTAAAATGAGCTTAGATGTAAAGAAACACTTTTAAACGATAATGAATAAATAATAGTCTATTCTCATATATTTTATGTTAAAATAGTTTCGAATTAGTTATTGCCTCTGTGTGATAGGAAGTTAACAATAGGTGATGGGTGTAAACACAAATTTATTTTAAGGTAATACTGTTTTGTCTTGCATGGGGTGTTATCCAACTGCACTCGCTAGTCTTACGTTTTCAGGTTCATGCACAACAAGGTAAGGGCGTCCAGTGATGTTCTTTTTGGTTTCTACGTGATTGATAGTGATTGCCGCGGAACCGAGTTACGGGCGTTCTCAGATTCCTGCACAGAGAGGTAGGGGTGCCCAGTCATGTTTTAAGGGATTTTACGTGTGTGGTAGTAAATGCCGCGGAACCGAGTTACGGGCGTTCTCAGATTCCTGCACAGCGTGGTAGGGGTGTCCAGCGATTTTTTTATTTTTATTTTATTTTTTATTTTTTTTTTTTAATTTTTTTTTTTTTTTTTTTTTAACGTGCGTGGTGGTGATTGCCGCGGAACCGAGTTACGGGCGTTCTCAGATTCATACACAGCGATATAGGGGTGTCCAGTGAGGTTTTTCTCGGTTTCCCATTACATCTTTCGTTTTCTATTTCATTACTTTCAGTGGAAGGATCTAAATTCATAACAGGGGTTTCAGGTAACAGGAGGCGTTTGCATGACCGAGTGCCGTTGGTACTTTTTTTAAAGTGGAGGAAAATAAGCGAATGCATTTGGTAGTCTCCCATTGCATGTAATTTTATCTCTTTATTGATTATTAATGAGGAGATAACTTGATCCATATGAGTAATTTTTACTAATGTAACTTTCGTATCAATATGTATTAATATGCAATCAAAATTTTTGTCTTTAATACTTTGTTTACTAGACATTTGTAAAATAAAATTTTTGAAATAAACTTGAGAGTTTAGATTTACGATGTAAATTACATTAAAATATTTTCCCATTTCATTTATTTTTAACTAGGTTAACTGGGGAAAGTCTATGATTAATATAAATTCGACGTACATGTTAATTGCAAATGCAGTAATTGAAAATTTATGTAAAAATGATTTTTTATCTTGCTTACCAGTGAAAATTACTTTCTTTATTTTTTCGTAAATAATAAATACTAAATTAAATAATAATTTTTAATAAATTCTTATATAATTATGGTAAATTGGTAAATATTAAGTTAAGGTTTTACAATATAATACTTGTAACAACAAAAAAAAAAAAAAAAAAAAAAAAAAACTAAATAAACGTTTTAAACATTTTATATCTTTTTTATACATAAATTTTGCGACAAAAAAACGAACATGTATAAAACAAAAATTATTTATATTTATAATTATATAATAGTAATGACAACGGAAAAAATCGGTGTTAAAATTTAATAAATAAAACAAATATTAAGCAAGTAGCATAAATTTCAAAAAATGGCAGTAATTCAAAGAAGTCGAGTTTTTTTAATGTACAGTGATTGATTTCAGCATTAAACACACATACACACACATACACATATAAGTATATAATCAAAATCCGAAAATCAATTACGAAAAATCTGAAACAATATCTCAATCGAAAAAAAAAAAAAAAAAAAAAAAAGTAAAAGAAAATATTTATATACCAATGCGCAAAATGCAGTAAAAAAAAAAAAAAAAAAAAAAAAAAGTAAAACAAAATATTCACACACCAATGCGCAAAATGCAGCAAAAAAAAATAAAAATCTATACATTAATTTGAAACATGTTTTGTTTTGGTTGAGATGTCTAATAAAAGATATAGATGTGTCATCAAAGTGTGTGTCTATATAGATGTGTCATCAAAGGAGAAAAATAAAAAAACTCGAACGGTTCCCCCCCCTGGGTGGCAGGGATTAAACACACTTTGGGAAGCATAACCCAGCTCCAAATTACTTCACGGTGAAGAAATTGCACATGGGTGGGACTGGCCTTGAATACTAAAAAATCACTTTCTGCGAATTTGGATGTATACAACGTATCCCTAAAAACACACTTCTCCACAGAACATCCTGAGGAGGTTCATAGGATTTCCTTTTCATCCACAGGACATCCTGAGGAGGCCTTTCGGAGAAGATGTGTTGTTAGGGTAGTGCGCCCCCTGGTGGTGAAGAATTGAACTAGGTGACTTTGTTGTAGACCTTATCATGTTACACCTTATTTTAAAGGCTTGGTATTTCCTGGCCGTTGGTGATGTTCGTACAGAACACACTGTGCCCCCTGGCGATGGAAAGTGCAACTAAAGGATTTTGCAGTTGACACTATCATGTGACACCTTATTTGAAAGGTCTTGGAACGAATAATAAAGATAATAAACTTACCTTTACATATCATTATTACTCGGGTTACATGGGCTATGACACTATCATGTTATACCTTTTTTTAAAGGTCTTGGTATTTCCTGACCGTTGGTGATGTTCGTACATGAACACTCTGCGCCCCCTAGCGGTAGAAAGTGCAACTAAAGGATTTTACAGTTGACACCACCATGTGACACCTTATCTGAAAGGTCTTGGAACGTATAATAAAGATAATAAACTTACCTTTACATACCATTATTACCCGGGTTACATGAGCATACCCTGTCATATTACACCTTCTTTTAAAGGTCTTGGTATTTCCTGACCATTGGTGATGTTCGTACAGAACACACTGCGCCCCCTGGCGGTGGAAAGTGCAACTAAAGGATTTTGCAGTTGACACCACCATGCGATACCTTATTTGAAAGGTCTTGGAACGTATAATAAAGATAATAAACTTACCTTTACCCATTATTACCCGGGTCACATGAGCTATGACCCTATCATGTTACACCTTCTTTTAAAGGTCTTGGTATTTCCTGACCGTTGGTGATGTTCATACAAGAACACTCGGCGCCCCTGGTAGTGGAAAGTGCAACTAAGGTGTTCGTACAGAATACACTGTGCCCCCTGGCGGTGGAAAGTGCAATTAAATGATTTTTATTACCGTATAATAAAGATAGTTAAAAGAAATTTTTAAGATTTCAATCATTTCACCACCATCTAGCGTAAAGTTGCTAAAGTAAGTTGAATTGGCGCAAATTTTTTTGTTTACTTTCTGTCACAAGTCATCTCACGTCCACGTCGCTCTTCGATTGTTCCTGTTCGTTTTCTCGAAGACCTTGTTGACATTTAAATATGCGGATTTAAGAAAACGGGCAGGCACAATCGAAGAGCGACGATTTTTGAAACATTACGGTCAATAAAGTGACCGTCGAATTCGACGGGTTATAGCTTTGGGTGCCGTCGCAGTCAAGATCACTCTCGAGGTCTCCCCTGGACGTCCCGTGTCCGATAGCTGGATCCAAAATATCGTCTTCAAAGAAATACTCAATTAGAATTTATAACTGTATTCGTGCTCATTCGAAATTTCATTTGTACTTTTTATTTTTATTTTTTTTTTACTCAATAAAGATAGTTAAAAGGAAATTTTAAAGATTTCAATCATTTCACCGCCTTCTAGCGTAGAGTTGTTAAAGTAAGATGAATTGACGCGAAATTTTTTATTTACTTTCTGTCACAAGCCATCTCACGTCCGCGTCTCTCTTCGATTGTTCCTTTCCGTTTTCCCCAAGACGTTCGTGACATTTAAATATGCGGATTTAATAAACGGACAGGAACAATCGACGAGCGACGATTTTTGAAACATTAGGGTCAATAAAGTCACCGTCGAATTCGACGGGTTCCAGCTAGTAATGATTATTAATATGAAAATGGATCGAAAAATACACAAATTGATAGATGAAAAATGAATATTAATCCCAAAATACATACGGAAAATCACATTAAATTTAACATAATAAACGACCAAAACGGAATACATAAACTATATTAACAATCCAGAAAAAGAGTTATGAGTAATGAAATATAAAACAAGGAAAAGCTGTCATTTCTAGGAGATATATATGTTGAGATTTGCAAGCTTACGAAGAAGAGGAAGCTTTACGCAAAACAGGTTAGGGTATAAAATGTTTGCAGACGATGTCATGTTTTATGACAAGGTGATCAGAAACTGGTCAATAAAGTGTTAAATTTAGTGTTTGTAAAAAAAAGCGCCCTCTGGTGGATATTTTTGAACTTTTTTTTTTTTTCGAAATTCCGTGAGCGCATCTCGTGTATAGTCTATATATCAAATTTCGTTGCATTCCATTCACCCGTTAGTGCTGTAGGATGTTGTTTATAGGGGGATTTTAATCATAACCACCCTGTTTGTGTATATATATATATATATATATATATATATATGTGTGTGTGTGTGTGTGTGGTGTACGTTTATATTACATAATTCTTCTGAGAATAAATGCATGGTTTAAATCGACTAAAAATTTAATAAACATAGCAGTAAATAATATACTTGCATGAAAACGTTTAACCAAAATATGTTTAAAATATATTTTTATATACAGAATCGATTTATTTAAATAATATTAATACAATAAATTCTCATTTCTGTAATTATAAGAAGAGCGAATTATATTTAGGAATGATTAATTTTTAAGTTTTTTTTTAAATGTTAAAAAATTATATGTTTATTCATTAAACTTATTTATTAAATGGTATTTATATTATTTATGCAGAATTGACTGCGAAAAAAAAAAAAAAAAAATAAAAAAAAAAGTTGCTCACAAATTTAGTTAATTACAAAATTATGTTTTAATAACATAAAAACCATATTAATCGTATTGAATTTAAAGTAAATCTACTTAAAATTTTTATACAAATCTTAACGTAAAAAATAACTTATATTGACATGCACATACATACATACATGTTTTAAATACCTTTTTTTTTTTTTTTTTTTTTTAATAAAATTTAACACCGTTGCGTAACTTAAAAATTGATACATGGATATGACATATTTCATTGCTACCAAGATTGGTTGGTTGGTTAGGTTTTATGTCGCCCTAGTGCTGCGTTGGCAACGTCCTGGGACCCACCCCTAGAGAATTTCCGAAACATGCCATCAGAATTTTGATCCTCCACGGAAGAGATAACTCTCCCACTTTGGTGCTTACTGAAAATTACTCTTCTAAAAATATAGTGTATATAAATATAAATATATATATATATATATATATTCATTTAGCTTACAAAGCAATCTAGTTATAAAATACATTCATTTGAGGTATTAATCAATATTAAAATGGAAGTAAAAATACTAGCCTATATTTAAAGAAATATAACTAAATACAGTAAAGCACCGTTTAGACGTATTTCAAGGGACTGACGTAAAAGGACGTATAAATGAAAAGACGTATAATCCAAATTTTATTAGCAACACTTTGATTACTACAAATTTAATGACACTTAAGCAAAATTTATATGAAAATACAAATTAAAAAAGGTTCTTAAGTTAGTAAACAATATTATAATTTTTTTTGAAGACAATAATTAATTAAAAGTAATAATAATAATAATATAAAGAAAAAAAAAAAAAAAAAAAAGATTTATTATAAAAAAGTGAGAAAAATCCTACTATTAATGCATGACTGGGTACTAATTACATATATCATATATTGAGCATTTCTTAAGAACGAATGAACATATTTCGAATATTAATTATACATATTGCGTATCTTTAATAATAAACATACGATTTATATCCATACACATAGTTTTTTAATAACATTAAAAATCTTTAATGTTCGTCTGATTTACTGCTTGTCTACGAGTATTAAAAATTCTACTGTGAATTACATTGATTCTTTGGTCAGTATTCTTCGACCATTCCCGTGTTCCACCATTTAAAATGCTTTCTAAGAAAAATCAGTCTTATGTAGAATTGAAAATAATTACAGGTCGAGAAACTTTGAGAATTTTAGTAGAGTGGAAAAGACGTATAACCGATATTAGCGGCGTATAAACGAAGAATCTTTGAATTAATATGAATAGGAATGAAACGGGACGTTACTAATAGGACGTAAAAATGTGAAAGGCGTATAAACGAGAGACGTATAAACGGTGCTTTACTGTAGTAACAATTTTGCAAATCACGATAAAAACTGTTAATAAATAAAATTTCATTCTTAGTTAAATTTAAGTTCATGTGAACAAATGGGACATACTGTACGACCAATTGTTCTTTTCTTATTACACAATCGAAATTCATGTTTTAACATAATTATTAGGAACTATATTTGTTTTCATTAGGCAGTGTGCGTCGATATAAACACTTCTGTATCACAAAACTTTTATTTTTCTTAGCTGGGGGAAAAAAAAAAGAAAGAAAGAAAAGTAACATATCGTTGCCAGATCTAACTCTTTGTCCCGCAGAAAAAGAAATCCATTAAACAAGAAAGTTTATTTTATATGTTAATATAATTTAAAACTGATTATACAAATGAAGTGGACATCGGAAAAAAAAATCAGCGATTATAAAAACTTTTCTAAACTTAAACATAATCACAGATAAAAAAAAATTGTATCATTGTATTGTTAGAGTACCTAATTCGAGTATATATACATATAAAGAAAACAAAATGGGTTTTACAAACTTTGAAAAAAGGTAATAAGTACCCTTTAATGAAACCTCTTGTTTGCATTGAAAAATTAATTCCTATTAGAAAAGAAACTAGACACGTATTTCTCAATTCAATTTTTTTTTCTAGGAATCTATTGTAAAATTTCTGCTTCATTTAATTTTTCATTCTTTTGCTGTCTTTTACAAAAAAGTTTTCTTTTACAAAACTGAGTGAAATCTTATTTTGTGACAGCGCTTGTTTTTTTTTTTTTTTTTTTTACCCAATAAATCTCAACAAAATAAACGAGATTTTTTTCTTTGGATAGTATTTACTTTTTCACATTAATCCTAGAATGATGTATCGATTAGTTTTGAAAGCAAAATTTAATTTTAGCCCATAAGGCAATATTTCTAAAATTTAGAAAAAAAATAAATAAAGACAATATTTTTCAAACCTTGCACAATTTTTGGTACTTAAAAATAATATACAATAGGCGTTTTTTTTAAATGATATCTTAGCAAATAATATGCGATATATAACAAATATGGAATGATTCAAACCGATTTATAAAAATAAATAAATAAATAAATAAATAATAATAAAAGCTAAAACCTCCAATAATTGGGACGGGAATAATGTTAACTGAGAATCGGAAAATGTTTATAGAAATAAATGTTTATAGAAAAAATTTTATAGAAAAAATAAATAATATTATTTTGAAAAAAGAACGGTCACAAATAAAATACATCACTAAAGATGTAAAATGATCTAAATGCAATAATCATTGACATATTTATTTTTTACTGCATATAGTTCTTTTTACAATAATTTGCAAGGTATATACAAAATTTAACTTCACTGAAACATATCGCTTCAGAAGTATCGAGTTTAGTATTATATCAGTCATTTAGTATTACAAAAGTGATTTTCCTAATAGTGACTTTTGAAAATAAATAATAATGAAGAACAAAGTATTCGTACATAATCAACAAAAAATGCACAAGTACAGTCGTTTCTGGTTTGAATTTTGAGAAATCACACTTAACCAGGTGAACATACATGTTGCTCAAAAAAGCGTCAAATCATTACTTCTTTTAGATGAAAGCAAGTAGATGCATAATGCTGCCTTTCATTTTTACTTGAACGTTCATGCATGTAGCTTATAGAAGATACATCAAGATCAAAAAATGTAAATAAAGATTAGAATTGAAACTTTCCATTAAAGTGTGAGTTTAATTTTTGTTTTTACTGAGCATGTGACAAAATTAATTTTTGCTAGTTTCACATTATGTTACCAACAATACATCATTCAGCTTGTGTTATAAGCTTTAATGTTTTACTAAAAACATCCCGTTTGTTGAACACGTTGCTTTATTTTTTCTTTACAAAAGGTAATACAATAAATTATGAAAAACACCCCAATATTTCTTTCATCATTGTAACGCTCTGACACGTCATTTATCATACTAAATGGAAGTCTCTAAAAAAATTCCATTGTCAAATTATATATAATACATATAATATTATAAAAAACTATTTTATATTAGTTATACTAATAGAAAAATTATTCTATAATACATATACTATTATAGAAAGCTGTATGACTGCGTGAGTATTTGCAAAATATGTGGTCACTGCATCTTAAGAAAAAATATGAGAAATCTATGAATTTTTATTTATTTATTGGATTTTGATATATGGTCCTCATTAGAATTTTGGCGTACAAACGTCAGCAAAAGTATCCGAGCATTAGTAATGATCCCTGTCTAAAAAAAGTACACTTGATACTGCTTTGTTAAATAAATTCTTATCAAGTCATGTTCTTAGTCAGTCTAAGAACATCATTCGACAAGGATTTATTAACCAAAACAGTTTTAAGTGTACTTTTTGGATATTGGAATTAATGGCTATTGATCGGATATTTTTACTGCTGACTGTATATTATTAAATATGTGGTGATATTCTGTTGCAATTTCTTTCTTTTACGGCAAGTATATCGCTCAGCTTCTATAGAATTTAAATGTAACAAACACTGCATGTGATATGAATGCTGGGAAAAAAAGTAAGCTGTTTCACTTTATATGCATATTGTCTGAGAGGTAGTGCCAGTATCTTGTCTTTTTCTCGAGTTGCAAGAAAATTATATCTCAAATTATTTCTTGTGTAAGTACAATTCACCTATTAAGAAGTATGATTATTGTAAAAAACTATAGTGATTTAATTTCAGTGCATATCGAGTGTCTTGTATTACTTCTATGCCTCATATTTGTCCATTTATTGGAAGGTTATATCTCAGCTTCGGTGATGTGCATAAAAAGGCTATTTTGGAGAACACTGCTAATTCAATTTGGCAATATATTAGCCTAAATACGAAGCTGTAATTGGGATATTGTCTGAATTTACATAGTTTCCCGGATAACTTATATATTAGACAAGAAGCTTCTAGAAGCTTTATGAAATTTTTTAGACATTTCACATAAACGTCCAGAAATTTCATGGAACATTCTAAAAACATCATAGAACCTACTAGCAAATCAATAGAATCCTCTAGCAACTTCATGGAAACTTACAAAAACTTCATAGAATCTTCTAGAAACTTCATGTAACCTACTAGCAAATCAATAGAATCCTCTTGAAACTTCATGGAAACTTCCAAAAACTTCATAGAATCTTCTAGAAACTTCATGGAACCTTCTCGATACTTCCTGAAAATTTTTAGAAACTCCATTCAACCCTCTAGATATTAGCTCCAAAAACACTTTCAGAATTTTCCTCGAAGTTTCTAGAATTTTAAATCTTTCCAGAGTTTCATAACTAAGTTTGTTTTTCAGGTAAGTAACTGAAGTTACAGCTTAAAAGTTAACAATAAAAGAAGAGTAAAAATAAAAAATAAAAAAGGATGCTTTTATAGAGGTGCACAAAAAAGTGAAAAATAAGGAAAACTTTGGAAAAATGTGGTCAGCTTATAGAAAAAGAGTTTTGAAAATCATTCAAAGTTGACAAAGGAAACGTTTACTCCTAAACAAGAAGAAAGTGCAAAACTGAATATTTTTCATGTGTATAATTTTTTTCTTCAAGCTGATCGCTGATCACCTTTTTTTTTCCAAAAAACCTTCTTATTTTCTCCTTTTTAAAGCTCCTCTATAAAAGCATTCTATTTTTTTTTCTTTTTTTACTATTCTTTATTGTACATTTTCGTTTCTTTTATGAACCTTGATTTATTCAGTTCAATTGATAGAGCTGAAGCTTATATATATATTTTTTTACGTAAATTCGCTTTTATACATTAAAAATCAATACTTATTGAAAATATACTCATTTTTACAGTTTCGCTGTGTGGCATTTTTAAAGCAACTTATTTCCATGCATTTTTTAAATATTGTATATATATATATATATATATTTCCACATAGATTCTCATAAATAAAAAACAATAAATATTTAAAAAAGTTTATACATGCCGTTTTTAGCGTTCGTATTTTTTGATTGTTTAAAATCGGATAAAAAAAAGCCTCTATTTTTATTATAAAACTGTATTAAAAATGTTGTTCGTTTCTTATTATAAATTATGAAACCATAAAAAAAAAAAAAAAAAAAGAACTGCAAAATTTTCAAACCTTTTATAATGACAGACAATTTTCCCCTCTAATGTTTCTTCATATTAAGAAATTTTTTACCGTTAACTTGATAACCTATCTTATAAAACAGCGGTTAAACACTGGGGTTTAGCCTTAATAAGCCATAAAAAAGTACTTACAATTTTCAGGTCACGTACTAAGTTCGAGTTTTACGCAGTAATGAAGTTAGTACGCCAACTTAAAGAGTATAACAAACTTTTCTTCCACACACACAAGTGCGAAACCAAGTTCGTCGGTTTTTCTTAACTTTTCTTTCTCTATGTTACCAGAATATTTTTTTAAGCTTTTTCTTTTTCTTTCTTTGCCAGCCCCTTTTTCTCTGGGAGACCGAAAACTTTTAAAAATCTAGTTTTCTTTTCAGCTTTATTTTATTTTATTTTTACTTCATCCAGCAAGAGAAAAGTTCGAGATATCTATTAACTAAACACGGCTTTTCCGTACATTGTTCTTTATACTTATTTTAAATTGCTTTTGATTTATTTTGAAAACTTTTTACAGCAGTAAACATAATTGGCTTTAAAACAAATTAATACGGCACGATTTTCTTTAGAGTTTCTTAGAAAAGATGTACATTTCATTTCGAGTTAATTTTGAAAGAAAAAATCCCTTTTTAAGAACCTATAAGTAAAAATAAAATCAAAACTTATATAAAAAATAAAATGAAAACTTACATATAAAATTTTGCTAAAGTTAAAAAAAATAATAATAATAAAATTTTATTAAAAAATAATACATAACATTGATAATTAATGCAGATATTTTAAAAATAATTGCCATGGAAATTTTCAACAGAAAAGTTTTAGCACTTTAAAACTAAGCAATTTATTTTCCTTTCTTTCTGTTCTTTTCTTTTCTTTTTTTCAGTTGCTTAATATGTTACTATTTGAATAAAGTATTAAAATTATGCGAATAAAAAAAAAAAAAAAAAAAAAAAAAAAGAATTTCTTTTTTTTTTTTTTTTTTTTTTTTTTTTTTTTCTAGAAATTAACTATGATACATTGGCAACTTCTAAATTAGCATAAGCATAAGGAATTAAGTATGAGTAATTGGTTACTTTTAAACTAACATAACAAAGTTTTTGTCACAATTTGGAAAAAAAAAAAAAATATATATATATATATACTATTAATAGTACATTGATATTACTTTAAAGATTAATATATATATATATATATATAGATAGATAGATAGATAAATAGATAGGTAGATAGATTTAAAAGGAATTACGTATTAGTCATTAGTAACTTCTAAATCAACATAAGCATAGGAATTAAGTATGAGTAATTAGTCACTTTTAAACTAACGTAACAAACTTTTTGTTGCAATTTGGAAAATATAATATATATATATATATATATATTATTTATTAATAGTACTTTAATAACTAAGCTACATTTAAATATGTACTAATTTTTGTAAGCCAGTAAGTTTCGACTAAATAGCAACACATAAGATTGTAAAGGAAAAAAAAAAAAGATATACAGTACTGGGTACTTTAACATTACATTGATAATAATAACACAAGTTTATGATGAAATTTGTTTTCAAAGTGATGTGTCTTTTCGATGAATTGTTGGACGCTAATTAGGGGGAAAATATCAAAAATGTGCATACAATTTTACAGAAAATGGGATTTTTTGACAGAAATCAACTTAAAATTCCATTTTTTTGATTTTCATCTCATTTATTTCCTGGAGAATCTAGGCAAAGTGAGTGAAGAACATCGAGAACTATTTGAACAAGGAATCGAAGAAATGGAAAGGAGATATCAGGGCCGATGGAATGTTAATATGTTACCAGATTAATATTAGATGCATCATACAGAGTGACCTCAAGCTGTGTACAAGCGAAAAAACTCGAAACGAAGCTTCAGTGTAAAGAAACAGAAACGGTTGAAAGATATTGCGCAAATAATAGCCTATTTTAATGTGTTTTTTACATAAAAAGTTTTGATTCTGCTACAGCCTTTATGTGATGTATATAGCAAAGTGATGCATCTTTTCGAACATTTTTGGATGCTAATTAAGGGAGAAAAAAAATTAAAAACAAATCATACATTCTTTACAGAAAAATGGGATTTTTTGACAGAAGTCAGCTTAAAATTCCACTTTCTCAATTTCCATCTCATTTATTTCCTGTAAAATCTAGGCGGCGAGACTGCGATATATCAGGGATATCAGGGCGAGATATCCAGGCGAGCTTTCAGGGCCGAGCTTTCCAGGGCCGAGATATTAGGGCCAATGAAATATTAACATGTTAGTAGATTATTTTTGAATGCGCATATAGAGCGCCCTGAAGCTGTGTACAAGCGAAAAACACTCTAAACAGAGTTTCGGGGTTAAAATAAAAAAATAAAAAAAATGAAAGAAAGAAAGAAACATTTAAAAGATAATGCGCAAATAATAACCTATCTTAGTGCATTTTATGCATAAAAAGTTCCGATTCAACTACAGCCTTTGTGTCAAATCTTCAGCTTTTTCTCCTTAATTTGTGTAAAAATCCTTATGTGATCAGAAAAAAAAAATATAAGCATTTCTGATTCAACATGTCAAAAAACATTAAAAAAAAAAAAAAAGTAGTCTATAAAATAATTTTAACAGCACGTCTTCACAGACCTGCGTCAGAGAACATTATTAGTGTATGACATAAATCTAATATTAATTATATACGATTTATTATACTTATATTTAATAATGACACTTGATATCAAACACATCAATATCTATACATATACTGATAATGTAGCGCGTCATATTTGGGATGGAAAATGCTACACGCTTTCGACATTAAATTTACAAGTGCTTGATCAATGGTCACAAAATGTAATTTCATGTAACCAGAATATTTAAAGAAATTTTTATAAATTTTGAATAGGTGGTTGGATAATTAACAACTGACACTTTTATCATATCGCAAATGCACTAAACCCTTTTACTCTTTTTTCTAATTCTGAAGCATGAAGTGTTTCCCTGTTAAAGTATTCCAGATGGGGTAATACAGTCGGCAGCAAAATTATTGAAGTACACGTCGACATTTTTCCTATATATATATATTTCAGTTTGATAGCTAATTTTACCATGTTTTTATTAACATCTATTTTTGTTTGTTTGTATGTATGTTTGTTTGTTTGTTTTTCCGGTACAAATATTTCAATAGAATTTTAACTAACTTCCCTACTATCTAGACATTTGAAACTTTCACAGTAGCTGAGAACCCAGTGACAACATAATACTTCGAAGTCCAATTTTCGAATTTCTGATTAGTTTTCTTATAATTAATTAAAATATGAAAACAAAAACATCCTAATAGAGTTAAAATAGCCATTAAAATATTGGCTATAAATTAATTGTTGCCAAAAAAAATAAGTTAAGTTATGCATCTCACAATAATGGACGTTATTATTACTTTAAAAAATTATGCAGATTGATAAGAGCTCTATGATTCATCAGCAAATTTAAAATATAAAACATAAAACTTTTTTTTTTTTTTTTTTTTTTTTTAATCTTATAATTATTTATCATCAACTTAATCAGCATAGACTAAGATCATGACTCGATAGATATTTACTTAACGAAACAGTACTAAATGCACGTGTTTTAAATACGAATTATTGCTAGCGCTTCAAAAATATTATGCCGACTGTAATTCAATAAAGCACAAAAATCGTAAGTATGTGTAGTTAATGCAAATTAATCATGAGTTTTTCTACAATTTCTCTAAGCTCTGTACTTTGCGTTATACCCTGCATGAACCTTTGGTCTCAGGGATGCTTATCAGAGTGATTTTCAAAGCACAATTCTGCTAGCGCCATAGTTTCCACTCTATCAGTAAACGTATAAAAGAGAACCTGAAAAGAATACCATCAATATCACACAGATTAAACTGACATAAGACTCATCTGGAAAAAGT
Organism: Salticus scenicus; assembly: GCA_963930645.1. Taxonomy (NCBI): domain Eukaryota; kingdom Metazoa; phylum Arthropoda; class Arachnida; order Araneae; family Salticidae; genus Salticus; species Salticus scenicus. The sequence goes on from OZ005654.1 coordinate 92,099,142, forward strand.
CGTTGTTTCCCTCTCCCATCAATAAATTACGATTTTTGCATGCTTACTCAAGATAGTTATCAAAAATAGTGAAGGGAAGGATGTAGAAAAACTCTAACATTTTAAATCTCAAAGCCAGGATAACCTAGGATATATCGCTTCTCAGAAATGGTTATCATTTGACTTGCGTTACAATCATTTGTCAGCTAAGTCTTCGGCAACATTCTTAATAATTGTACTGAAAGAAGAAACTTTTAGCTATTTTACTTTCTTGATTTTTTTAAAAGGTATGCATAACAGTAATTTGAAAAAAAAAAAAAATCTAAACAGTTTTGCGGTTTCTGAAAGTATGTGTGCTAAGCATCAGGTCATTACATTCTAGCATTTTGCTGAGTGTCTAAATTGGGAGCACTTTTTTTGTCAACGTGATATTAAATTTATTGGCATGTTGACATTATATAATACCGGAACCTAGAAATTTAAATTGACACGTATCACACGAGGTTGATTGTACTGATGGTCGTAAAATAATGTTTCAGTGTAGTTTTGATTTAGTTTGAACTATTACCTTGTTGATTTTAAGTTAAGTTGTAATATACATATATATATATATATATATATATATATATATATAGAGAGAGAGAGAGAGAGAGAGATAGATAGATAGATAGATAGATATAATAACACTATTAATAACAGTAATACGTATATTACCATCATATAATTCTCCTAAAATTAAATAATTATCCTGTTATTTTTTTTAAGTAGAATGTGTTGGCAAAAATAGGGCCAGCACATTATTCTGCTGTTATGTAAAGTAATTTTCAACATAAAAAACTGAAAAAATAGTCTCCTTTACATATGTTTCTTCTGCTATTTTTTCTATTTATCATTAGAATTTGCTGGCAAAATAGGTACCAGCCGATTTTGGTATGAAAAGTTGCGTACTTTTTTATGGTGTAAATATATTAATAAATGTGGAAAAAATTAATGGCGCACACTATTTTTTAACTTTTAATATTAATATGAATGAAGTTACAGTAAAGTGCAACTTAAGGTTTATACGCTGAATTGCAGAAAATAATCAATAAGTGTGTTTTTTTTCGTTAAATCACTTAAAAAAACTATGATATTGAAAATATTTACCAATTAGCAAATTTTAAAAGAAAATATGATTTTGTACATAAGAAATCGTTCTTGTTTATGCCAAGCAAAAGTCGTACCCTTCAAGCTAAAAAAAACATGTTATGATACTATTTGTAAAGTTATATAAATATTGGTTTTCTTATACTAAAAAGATCATAACTTAAATTATATTTTAAATCATAGGCATCAGTGTCTGTAACATTATTTGCTTCTATTATTTATTGCTTTTATTATTTATAACATTATAATATTTCATTTTTCAAATATTACTTTACATACGCTTAAAATAATCGTGATTCACATTATATTATTTTAATACAAAAAATGCTTTTAATATATTTCAGTTTTTAAGAGGAAATTAATATGTGTTTAATTTAATTGATCAGTCATTTGCTTTTATAACAATTTCGTTTTCTTAAACCAAATATTGATGCACAAGAGAACAGAAAATTACTTAATAGAATTTACTTAGCTATAGAAACACATTTTTCGAATATTTTTACAAAAGAAAAAAATGTAAAAGCTACCCCTTTTAACAACATGGGACCCGTTTATTGCACGTACCAAATAAAGTAGCTAGAAAAAAACAGTCTTCAAAAACTAGAAGAGCCTTTTAGGAACTTTATCGAAAAATTCAGTTGTCTTTGAAAAGAGTTATTGACTGATAATCAGCAGTCAGGAACACCTGAGTTTACATAGCACACAAACCAGGGCACATGTTTCCACGTGCCTCGAATACACGTTTCTAGGTTTCACCTAAGAAAGTCCCTAAGGATAAGTCTCTAGCACAAATCGTAAGAATACATTTTTGTATTTTATAAAAGACAAAACTTTGCATTTTGTTTTTACGTGATTCTACATTATCACTTTCTACGAAAAGCAAATTACATCCACTCCGAAAAAAGAGAAAAAGGAATAGATTAAATATTCTTTAACTAGTTAATTTTATCATTTAAAAATTATGTATAGCGAAATTACTCTTTTTTTTCATCCTTAGATGGAACGAAAAAAAAAAAAAAAAATACAAAAACCTCACTTTTTCATCTTTATTTTTCTGTATCTATCTTGTTAACATATCTCTCAAATTCTGTTTATTTACCTACATTTCTTTCCGTAACCTTTCTGATTTTTTTTTATTTATTTTTTCATCTAAAATGTTGATGTGGTTTATGGAACTCGAACACTGAAAGACTGGAGTGCATTACTCTGAGAATTGACTTGCTATGGAGAACTTTGCATAGAAGTGCATATTGCATTTCCCCTTCTTTAAACAAAGTGTTCTGAATGGAGTACGTGATCTTCAAGTTAAAAATTTATTCTTTAATGAAAAGGCATCTCTTTCAGTTGTTCGGTTTTAGAAATGGAATTGATGCTGTTTTAGCTAACTTCTACATTTCAATTTGTTAAATGACATTGGTGGTTTGTTTTTTTTATAATTCAACGCTTTTGTTTTTACGGGCGTGCAATTATCGTAAATAACAATTAAGTCTTAAAAATTTTTAATTAACGTCTGTAATTATTTTTTAATTAAAAAGTTATAAGAAAATTCAATTGGAATTGTTATGACTTATATATATATATGTATATATATATATAGGTAACTATTGTAACGAGTTTATGAGTTTAAAGATAACAAAAGCATAAAAGCAGAATTGCAAACCAATGCGCAGAATTGCTTGGGGTTTTGGGGGAAGGGGGGATATTTCATTTTATTCATTGATAATTTATTTTATTCATTGATAATCTATTCCTATATATATATATATATATATATATACAGGGTAAAAAAAGTATTATCACAAACCGAACATAATTTTCGTGGCCGTTTATAAAAAATACATACTTTCAATTCTAAAAGTATTTTAAATAGTTAAAGCAATGATGCCTTATTTAACTAAATCCGTAAACTGAATTAATATATATATATATATATATATATATATATATATATATATAAATTCTAAATTTTTACGTTGTATGTAGAGTTATTTTTGGTAACATACGTTTAATGCAATAAAAAAATAAATAAATAAATAGAAAAGAAGCATCTGTATGCGATTAATTTTGGCTTTTTATTTTATTAAAAGTCAATTTTAGTATTATACGTTATTTAATTTAAAAAGTTTCGACCTATAGAAAAGTTTTTGGTTCCAGTAGGCCGTCAATTAAAAAAATAAATTTAAATAAGTGGAGAAGAAAATCAGGGTGCAAAATAGGTTTTCGAAATAATTACAACAAAAAGGAGATACTTTGTAAAATATGGGTGCACGGTGCATGTGTATTAAAGTAGATATGTGCGTGCACTAAAATCTATCATGGAGACGTCAAATTGAGAAAACATGGAAGGTCTCAAATTTAATTAAAAAACTTTCTAAGACATACAAAAAATGTCAAGCACACACACACACACACATATATTTATATGCGTACTAATGTTTGTTTATTATAACATATATAATTTATAACATATATAATTTTTATAACATATACAATTTTTTATAACTTTTTAGCAAGTATAAATCTAATTTTTAATAATAATAATAGTAATAAAACAGGTAAATAAATTCCGATCTTGAATATAACTAAATAGTTCTTTTTTCTCTAAACTTTTTAGTTTCTAGTTATAAGAACACTATTTCACTAATTATAAAATGTCAAAGTATTTTTGACTTTAAATATTGTCTCAAAATTTTAAAAGAATATAGGGAATTTGAGATTATGAAATCTTTATCAATACTTATAATGAATTTTTAATTTTTGTCAAAATTTGTTAAAAATTTGTCACTTATTTCTCATATATGTGTATATATGTATATATATATATATATATTCTCCACTCTAAAATGCCATGTAACACGTCATCTAATATCAGTTGGAATTTGAAGAATAGGATGCTTCCAAATTTTGTAGTTGTGCGTTACCTAATAAAATTATATTTCAATTAATTAAAAAAAAAAAAAAAAAAAAAAAAACTCTATAAAATTTTTATTTTTCATCGCATTTAAAGAATTTTAGATTGTGAACTCCGAATCAATATTGACACCGTAATTCTAAACTTTTTTTATCAGAATAAATAAAACTTTTTTTAAAAGATTGTTGGAGTCTTTTTTTAAAAGACTCTAATTTAAAAACTACGTGACTTATCATCTAACATGATTTAAATTTTGAAAGATTTTAAAATATAGTTTCAAAGTGTCATAATAAAATCTTTTTTTTTTTTTTTTTTTTTTTTTTAATGTTATCAAGCAAATTTTCATAAAACGTAGTTAAGAAACATCTTCATCAAATTAATGTTTTAACACAGAAAATCGACTAAAAGTCACTGCGTTGGTTTGAGAGATGAAGTGTAACACAACACATGGAATGACGGTCAAAAGCGGAAAATTTATAGCAGACCTATTTTTTGGTCAGCAGTTAAAAATGATCTACCAAAGAAACATTTAAAAGGTTTCGTCTTCAAAAAATATTAAAAAAATATACGTGATTCTAAACTTCATAAAACACCAGAAAGTGAAAAAAATTATCCGCTGAAATAAATTACAGCGACCACAAAAAATGATCAAAATTAAGCATTTTTGGCGATTTAGCGTTGTTAGGCGCTAGCACCGAGATTGCCGTGTACGAACAGAATCGTGTTTTGCTTCTCCGCCAAGTACTCAAAAGCAATCGCCTAACAGTGAGAAATCGCCAAATAAGCTTAATTTGATAATTTTTCATGGTCACTGTAATTCATTTCAGCCGATAATTTTTTTCACTTTCTGGTGTTTATGAAGTGTAGAATAACATATATATATATATATATTTATTTTTTTTCAATATTTTTTGAAGACGACATCTTTTCAATGTGTCCTTGTAAGTAGGAACCCCTCAACAAGACAACAGATCAGTAGAAAATTGAAAATGTGTCGTATCATATAGATATCTATGTAATATAGTATTTATTTTTTTCATATTAATTTCAATACTTCATTCTTTATTTTGCATATGACCTGAAAAATCATTTGCAACTTAAAATTGATAAAACTGAATCAGTTTTAATGACAAAAGATGCTTGTTTTTCGTGATTCATGAAATTTACCAGAATTATTTTATTGAAAAATAAATAGAGGGAATTAGAAACTCTACAAGAATCTAGAATTTTCATTATTATTATTATTATTATTATTATTATTATTATTTTCGAAATTCATGTAATTTTCAACTATAGGGTATCATTGGTTGTTAAATATAAAACATTTTTCAATTGGAAATATGTAATTTTCATAAACGGGTGCAAAATTATGTGCGGGGTAATGACACTTTTTTACACTCTATTTAAGTATTTGTGTTTCATTTTTTGTTATTCTTACTTCAATGTTGTCTATAAAGGTACTGTTTAGTATTACTATGCAACTTAATATCTATATTTTTTTTATTTATTTATTTACACATTTATTCTCATATTTACACAAAAGAAAAAAAATTTAAATTCATGAAAATTTTGGATATCCGGTTTACAATGTATTCACATGTTTTGAGGTAATTTGAACATGATTTGACCATTTTTATGAAATGTTTTTGGCGTGAGTATCACAAATTTTGTAAAGTCTGTAACTCACGAAACAATAATTGACATTTAACCAAATTTGGTATTTAGTTGGACTTTGACCTAAAGTGGTGCTGATTACATTTGGGGTCTATTCGGTCAACTGGCAGCGCTGTCATGTTAACATAATTTTTAATATGGTGTGATAGGAGATATTTATGTATAAATGTTCACTGAGAGAATTTTTTTTAAGAGTGAATTTGAATCCAATAAAGATTATTGATAATAATGGAAGTAGGTAAAGAAAAAAAAAAGTACTTGCAAGAGCATCATTTTGCCTTTCGTGTGGAAGTGCCCCTTAAGGATAAATAAATTTTCATTACATTAAGATTTTTCTTTGTATGACGGCACAAATTTGACTTTCTTTGGACATGTTGTGCATCTCTGAAAAGAAAATTGTCGGCACCCATCATAGAAAATAAATACTAGATTTTAAAAGTTTAATTACAAATTGTTAAAAATTAAAATACAAATATCATTTATTACCAACGTATAATTCTTTGTCTAAAAATGTTATCCTCATTTTATTTACTCTCCCTTATGTAAATGACACTTAAGTACAAAAGTAAAATGATGTATGCAAATTTTGAATGAACAAGTTCATATAGACACAGATAATAAAGACACATGCATTTATGCAGCTAATCTTTTGTCTCAATGCCGCCAATCATCGATTTTTTTTCATTAATAATTGTAAATAGGAATATCCAACTTTTACGTTAGACATTCATTTTTTTAATATACTTTTAAATTTATCGTCATAAAAAATTCCAGCACGACCATGGATTTTTGAGAGTTTACTCTATGAAAAAATATGCTTTAAACACGTCACTCATATTTATTTATTATTTTTTCCCAAAAACGTGTCAACCTAAGATCGGAAAACAATTGATATTTTCATAAATTTCTTTCTTTTATTTGTTTATTTGTTCATTAATTCATTTTTTTGATTGGTGGCTGAAAGAAGAAAAAAAAAACAGAAAACATAAAAATATCAGCTTACAAATTTATTATGCTGTCTTGAAATTTTAAATAAAACAAAATGCTTTCTTTCACACAATAACGTCCTTTTCACTTTTTTTTTTTTTTCAGGAGGTCGTGGGAGGGGGGGGGGGTATGTAAAGTATTACACAAAACAAAAAGTAATCATAATCAAAATTCTTCCAGGTTTACATCAAAATAGTTGAAAATTTTAGATAAACAATTACTTGCTGATGATTAAATAACGTACGAGAAACACGTATAATTTAAAAATTTTTATTTATATTTTACATGTACAAAACTCTAAAATCAAAACTATGTTAGGCACTTAAATAAATATACAATTGACAGTTTCCTTTTGTCATTTTCAACAAGATATGTGTCTTTTCTTCAGTATATATCAGAACAATTAGCGGTAAAATTACTTATAATTGTTGTGTATGCTTAACACTTTAACTATAATTGGTTTCGCAGCAATACCAAACAATTGACATAATTAAACATTTTTTTTTTTCTTTTTGCAACAATTATTTAACATCTCTCCATTATTTTAATCAGGTTTTAAACTTCTGTTCCTTTTCTGTTCGGTAGATAGCAACAGTATTCCAAAATTTAACAAAAAAATGCTTCAAAGTAAGCTACATGCATAAGTCACTTGAAGATTCTTAGTGTATGCGAGTGCAAATTGCACTCATGTATAGTGCTCATGACCTCATGTCTATTTTTTTTTTTCATTAAATGAAGAGGTGGGCTATTATTTTCACCTGAAACAACTTTTACGAGTTTTTGCAATTGATAATGTTTACTTACAAAGTGTTTTATATATTAAACAAAATATCATTTGAATTTAATAAGGTTCAATTCAAACAAAAAAAATATCGAAAAGGAATTATGCTTTTTTTTTTTTTTTTTTTTTTTAAATATTGATAATTAGCTATGTGTCTAAAAGTCATTTTTAGAATTAGTTTAGTAATTTTTTAAGTAAATTAAGTAATGATCGTTAAATCGTTAAATCAACTCTTTATTTAAACTTAGTAAATTCTTTGCACACTATAAAATTAGTGAAAGCATTACCAGTTTCGGAAGGACGTGGACTTTTTTCTTCAGGCGTAAAACACATGCTACAACATTGGAGGCAGAGTTTCCAAAAATAAGATAACCAAAAATAATATAAGCTATAAATAATACCAAAAATAAAATATAGCTTTTGTCACCAACGTAGTACCACGTAATTTGCGCCTGAAGAAGAGAGGCCACGTCCTTTCGCAACCGGAAGTGCTTTCATTAATTTTACTGTGTTTGAAGAATTTTTTAAGTTTAAATATTGGTAGTGTGTGTGTTAACCAGTTCTTTAATTTAATATTGTAAACAAATCTCGTCCGAAAATTAAATTTATATTAAAACTATTGGTTTTATAAATTTATATTAATTACGGAAATTAAATTGGGGGAAAAAAAGAGATAAATCTATCACTTTTTTTTCCATTTTAGGTTTGTTTTATCACTTTTTGGTCAATTTTTGCATATTTAAATTAGTTGGGGCAGAATCTGCAGCTTCAAAAGGATTTTGCAACATTACAAACATCCATGCTTGAACTTGGTTTCAAAACTTGTCGTTAAAAAATCGGAGAAATGCTGCTAATCAGTATGCCCCCCGATGGGTTCTATTTCTCAGAATAAGTAGTTTATTGAATTAAAAAGAAAATACGCGATTTAACAAATAATTAATATTTTTAATATTTTTTGTTCATTTTATCCATATTTATATAAAAAAGCTGAAAAAAAAAATCTGTATATTTTATCAAGCATTTGAAATATCAAAAGTATCTTTTGCAGAAAATCAAATGTACATTCATAGTGGTACAATTGTGAAAGACGTTAGTTTTGTAAATATATCCCTTTTATGAATATTTTTAAAGAGAATATATATGTGTATATATATATATTTTTTTTTCGATACTTAAAGCAGTGTAATTTTTATTACTATATAAATAAATATAGATATATGCACATAGGATTGATTTAATCTTTTAAATATATTTTTAAGTCAACGTTTCACAAGAGTTTGTAATAGCTCCATTTCTAAAATGGCAATAGGGATTTTTTTTTAATTTTTTTTTTTTTTTTTTTTTTTTTTTTAAGTTAATATATTTTTTTTATAAATTCAAATAAGTTATTTAATTGTAACATTAAAAAAGAATTTTATTTCGCAAATATTAAAAGTATTGTTTTCAGTAACCGACAGCTTTAATTTTTATGTTAAATTTAACAGGACATTACACCCTAATCATACAAAGGTAAATGAAAACATGAGAATATTCCATATTGACGCTGAATCAAAATAAGTAAATTTGTTATACAATATGACGATCATTATTTTTTAAATAAATGTATTATCTTTTTTCTTTGTGTTATTATTTTAAATCTGATAATCAATTTTGAATAATCGATGTAAATTATGGAAGCTCTGCTTACTAGAATATCTTTTTGCGTGTAACAGTATTAAATTCAAAAACGTACATAACTGTCACGGGCTGCCCAATATCAAATTAGTACCCAAACAAAACTTTTGTACTGCTATTTGGAAACTTAAAATCTAGGAACCTCAATCCAATAAGTCATTTCACGAATCTTTATAACCATGGTGATGTTTACCAATAAAAGAAAAATGTATAAAGGAAGGGGGGGTGGGGAAACGACATCGATAAGTCCCAACAAAAGAGTAAACTCTACCTCAGAATTTCAATTTCGCTTTTTTTTTTTTTTTTTTCTGCTTTTGTTGTTTCTTTGCTTCGTTTTTAAAATAGGTCGGTAAAAGAAACAGCGTGTTTTAGCAACTCCAAGCGTCGCGGAGCAAGGGTATTTTTTTTTCTTTTTTCTTTTTTAAAGGAGAAAGAATTGAATTACTCCTGACAAAGAAAATGCACCTTATTAACATCGATCATAGAGTTTCTGCGGAGGAAAACGAAAGAAAAATATATTAAAAAAAATAAAATAAATCCCTGAAGGAATTATGGCGTAGACGACGTAAGATCGTATAAAGCAAGAGCAGAATGTTGCTTTTTTCATGGTTTTCATTTTTCATTCATCATCTTAGTTCGTGTTCTCTACGAGTTCAAAATGCTATTCTATTTTATTTTCGTTTTTCACTTAAAGACATGTAAGAAAAAAAAATGGTGAAAACTTTGAATGGGGACTACGGTAAAATATTGGAAACACATCAATGTTCTGAAAAATTTAAAGTTTTCTTTCCTGGTATAGTTTATAGTATATGCCTGTTTCACATAGTTGTGTCGTTAGAAGTGCGTAAAAAGAAAATATTGCAACATATGTTCTTATATATTTTGTTTTTTAAAGCATAAAGCTAGTTTAATTTTGTATTAAAACAAATTCGTGTAAGAATTTTTTTGTCTAAAATTTAGTTTTGATGGAACTTAGTCCTCAACGTTAAATCTGTTACATGCAGGCATATTTTTAATCTGTTTTTAAATTATGTAATAATAATAATAATAATAATAATAATAATAATGATAATTGTGATACAAATGAAACACTTACCTTTTCTCAATTCACAGAATTTCAATTTTCTTTTCTGAATTTCCAAAGTAAAAAATAAAATTATTTGGAATCATTGTACTTATTCTGATTAAAAAATACAAAAATGTTTTTTTTTTTTTCCATGTGTATTGATCGCCATTTAATTGAAATTTAATATTTATCCTCTAAATTAACTACCAATAAACGTGTCTCCAGTTTGCTAGTTTGCATATGAATCTAGAATTAATGTCATACGCTAATCTGGGATGCTCATACGTATTTTCCAAAGCCAGGATTTTTTAGCAATTCTCTGTAATAAATTTCCACGATCAATTATAGTAAAAATTACTTTATGAATATGGTAGATTATATATAACACATCGTTCAATAAGTCCTGGGACTAATTCCCAGATAGCGTCGCAAATAAAATATTTCTGTGTGGGTAAGACAGGTGACACGCAAGCGCGCCCCATCATCGACTGTCCCAGATACGAGGGTATCCATGCAGTCCAAATTCTGTGTGGGTAAAGTAAACATAACTTTCAAGAGATACACGTTAAAGTTACATGATAATTCGATCGTTTGTTGCCGAAATATCAAAGTTTTAGTGACCATACTTTTAATGTTTTCAAAATGAGGGACAAAGCTGAATTTCATGAGTTGGTTAATCATTGCTTTGCGATAGGCAAAGGTATTGTTAAAATTTAGCAATGGCTTAACTATTTCAACACTTGAAAAATTCGCGAAAAATGGGATTATAATAAGAAAAACCACCATAAATACAGAAATTAACAAAATTCATTCATTTTGCAATGATTCAGAGACATGAATAACAACAGAAAATGGCTTTTGTTTTCTTCAATTTTATTCGTCATCTTCTTCATCCTCAAAATAAGTAACGCAATGATTGCGTGTAAAAAGAAAAAAATTGCATGTATATTGGCGCACTTGAAATGCGCCAGACGTTCACACTCCTTGCATTTGATTGAGTTGTCTCTTGTTAGGCATGGGGTCAGGTGCTCCAAACAGATGATGCATAAGTCGACATAATTTTCTCATTGTGGATGATCCTATTTTTAGAGCACTTGACCAATAGTTTGACAGGTGGATTTGGCTTACTTTTTCCATGCTTCTTCTGGTGGGACACAGATGTTGCGAGGAAGTTCAAATTCACGGGAAGTGAATTTTGTGAATTTTTTATCTACTAAGCAATCATAAAATGTTTTAATCCCGTCATAAAAATTCATTTATTTTGGATCGGTTGACTTTTCCAAGTTTGACATGGCTAAAAATTCCTAAAAATACATAAAAAAACTAATAAAATATGTTATGTTTACGGAAATGATCATATTTGACAATTTATAAGTGAAACACACGCTTTAAATAAAAATAAATAAATAATGTGTGCCCGCAACCGGTTACATCAAACGAACCCAGCACAACCGGGAATTGCAGACATTTTTATAATGACAGAGAAAGAAATTTTCGGTCCACATTTTGCCTGAATTCGATATTTCATCACCAAATATAATGAATATACTGCATGAATATACATTACACTTACATTTTTTAATTAATACTGTTTAATTTATCGCATTCTGAAAATATTGACAAATTACTTTTGCGTAGTTTTTTTCAGATATATATTTTCGATACTTGCACTTACTAAGCAGATGCGACTATTCACTTCGGTGTTAGCACAAAAACTGCGTACTGCCAAAATACAAGTTTGACAGTACGCAAATCCACCATACACTGAAACAATATGTCCTATTTACTGCCAGAAATTCTCTGTACTTTGAGAAAATACGTTATGACAACGTAATTTTTTCGTAAATTACGCGTATTTTCTCAAATTAGAGAGACTTTCTGGCAGAAAATAGGACATATTTTTTATAGTGTATTTGCTTTCTGTTAAAAGATATGGTGAAGTGTCCCTAACCAGAGAATGCCCATTACAGGATACATTCTCCTACATTTATACGAGATTTTTAATTGTATTAGCATATTAAAAGTTATGAAGAAATGGAATCACAACGCCACCCGTTGTACGAAATGTCTTCAAATGTAAATTGTCCCCGTCTAAGTCAATGTCCAAATCAATACTAAGTATTATTTAAGTTGCGTTCATTTGTTTATGAGATACAGCGTCCAGAGAATTTTGTTTACGCACAGACAAAGAATGACATATATTTTCTTAAAATGGTCAAATTGTATTCAGGACATCTGAAAACGAGTAAATCCAACTAAAACAGTGTGTCGAAATTCTTCATAAATCTAATACATTCATCTGTGATGCACAGAACAAATAAAATATAAAAAAATAAAGTATTAAAATAAACTAAAACTTATTTTAAACATGCTAAATTACAGTAAATTATTTCATTATTAAAATATTTTAAAGTTTGAATTAAATCTTTCATTGTCTCACAATAAACCTCAGTATAGTTAAAATTTTTGTTACCAACTAGTTTGAGACAAACTAATTTAAAATATTTCTCACAGAACCATTCCATACGAATGAAAAATTCCGTACATATCACAATAGCAGGATTTTGACTTTCCTTTAATATTTTCTGTATATATATATATATATATATATAACCTACAATAGTGTCAGAGATCTGGTAGCCTTTTTCTATTTTGACTTTTAGTATGATAAATGATTCTCTTTAACTTAATAGTTTTAGAGGTATGCAAAAGTTCTCTCCAACAAACCTACACGGCACCAAAGTGGCCCACCGGTCAGTGAAGTGTGCATTCATTTCGTGCAATATGTCAAAATGATGACTTACAAAATTCATCTGCATCATTGTGTATTGTTTATATTTAATTCAGCAAAGTTTGCAAGTGAAACACATGGTTAAATACGTCAGTTGTACAGGGAGGTGGTTATCAGCGAGCGAAAATGTCGTGATTGATTTATGAAATTTGTCAAGTGATTTAAGCTTGGAAGACATGCCAAGTACAAGCAAACCGAAAGAGTCTGTATATGAGGAGCTGGATTTTGTTTTTTCAAGAAAAATGCAACGCAGTCGACCGTGCAACTCGCTAGACATTTAAATTTCATTCAATCGACTGCGGTGAGCTGCCTACATGTCTTGGTAACGATCCAAAATATCGGTATATAGGGCAAACGTTTATGAATATGCAAAGCATTACTACAGAGGCATAAACGGAAATTTATCTTGTGGAAAGTGGTATTTGGAGATGGGAAGCGGGTGTATTTGGACAACCCTGTCATTCCAGGCCAGCCAACAACATCCACAGCAAAAAAGGATATTCATATGAGAAAACACTTCTGTGTATGTGATAGGACGACCATGATGTCCTTTACTTCGAACTTGAGAAATCCGGTGAAACAATAATTGCACAACAGTAAATTGCTAAGTTGAGGAAATTTAAAATAGAAATTGGGCAAAAATGTCCATGGACTGGAAAGAAGCACCGCCCTCTTATCCTTTTATATGACAATGTCAGACTATATGTCGCTGCCACCACGAAACAACCCGGGACATTTAAAGTGGGAGGTTTTTCCTTATTCGGCTTATACCCCCGACCTCGTCCCGACTGATTTCTATATTTTCAGGTCGATGCAACTTTCCCTTACACAGCAGAGTATCAGTAATGATGGAGAAGTAGAAAATTTTATCACAGACTTATTCAGTTCCAAACTGGCCTCCTTCTATCACAGAGGCATTTATTTGCTGCCTGAGAAATATCAAAATATAATTATTTTGTGCAAAAATGTACAGTCGGTAACAAAAGTGTCTGAACACTAGCAAGAATTCCTATGTAAAAAAAGTACACTTCATATGGTTTTGTTAAATAAATCCTTGTCGAATCATGTTCTTAGTCAGTGTAAGAAAATGATTCGAAAAGGATTTATTTAACAAAACCATATGAAGTGTTCAGACACTCTTGCTACCCACTGTATTCTGGTTGCCTCTGTTTTCTTTATAGTTCAAACTGCGAGAAATTATCCATACACTTAATAATTAGTTTAAAATAATTCTCATCGTGTACATTTATACAAACTTTGACCTATAGTAGCAGATATATATATATATATATATATAATAAGACGGAATCACGGCGAAAACAGTTGAGCGATGTATTCCTAAATGCCATTAGCCCCAATTTAACTCAAGATCCTGCTTAATATAAAGTTTATTTAAATTGCATTCATTGGTTCATGAAATATAGCATTCAGATTTTTTTTAATGCACATACACACACTGATAGACAGACTGACAGATATTTCCTTAAAATATGGAAATCATATTCAAGACATCTGGAAACGAGTAAACTCATCGAAAACCGTATGTCTATAATTTTCACGAATCTAATATTTTCATCTATGTTATACATCTAAAAGTGTAACATACAAATAAATAAAGGATTAAAAGAAACTAAAACTTATTTTGCACACGCTAAATTAGACTATGCAAAGTTAATTTGTTGTCATAATATTTCATAATTTCGTTTAAATCTTTCATAGTGTCACAATAAACGTCATTATCGTTAAAAAATTTGTTACCAACTAGTTTGAGACGAATCAATTTGAAATTTTTCTGACAGCACGATTCCATACGAATGAAAAATTTCATAGATGTCACTATAGTAGGATTTCGACTTTCCTTTTCCTTTTTTTCCCTACTTATTTAAAAAATAAATCCTACAATAATATCAGAGATCCGGAAGCTTCCGCGGAAGTTTGCCAACTTCCTGATAAACGTCGGTTTTCCATCTGTAGAATCGTAGCTTTTGAGGTTAAAGTACTTTTACGATGCTAAGAAAATGGGAAAAACGGGATAACATATTTCAGACCTTATGTCGTGAAAAATAATAACTAGACAGGAATGGTATCTTGAAATTCGGATCAAATTTTAAGTTCTTTATTCGATAGATAACCGGACTTAGGATATCATTGTAATCGACTGGGGAATTTTGCTACATGGTAGAAAAAATCTTAAGACTTTTTTTTTTTTTTGAATGTCTTTTATTTGTTTTTTAGAATAGCTAAATGTTAGATTTAATTTTTATTTAAACGTAAATCAATGATTTAAAATAAGCACAGTTATAAAAAGAATTATGTATAACTGTGTATACAAAGAATTGTATACGATATTTCAGTTATACAAAGAATTCTGTACAATATTTTTTATAATAAAAAATACTTTTGTAGGAAACCTCTCAATTTTTCTAATGATTAACATTTTTTTTTTTTTTTTTTTTTTTTTTTAAATGAATTAATATTTATTTGTTAAAGAATATATATATATGCTAATAGTATTCTATAATAGATCTTGAAAGGGCAAACATATTTATTAATAAAAAAAAAAAAAAACTGAATTTATATCTAGGTTTTCTAAAGAATAGTAGGTGATAGAGTTGTATAAAAATGTAAAATGCGATATTTATTTTTCTTTTACGAAGCGTCATTATCTAATTTCCAGCGATAAGAATTTTCCACATTTTTTTCCATGAATCTGTATCGCATTTTTAAACAATTTTATGTGGTTAAATAGGTTAAAAATCAATGTATAAAAATAATGGTAGCAAAGAAAAAAAATCTCATCCTCTTACTTAATAATTTTGCTTCAATATATTATCTTGCGCAAGGGACTATGAACATGAGGCCTGCTACTTACCTGCAGAAAGCACTATTTAATAATAATAATAGTAAATTCATCAGTAAACGAAATAAAATTCAGGAGGATTAAAAGTCAGTACCAAATTTTAACTTCTAAAGAATTTAACCAATACCAGTTAAAAGGAAATAATTTCAAACTTTAAAAAAAAAAAAAAAGCAGACACATGAAAGGTTAAGGATATAAAGGCGGAGTGTTAAATTTTGTGTAGTTTTCATTGCATTTTCTTTCTCTTTTTCAGTAAAAATTATGCTAAACTTTCTTATTAAGCTGTAGAAAATTATCATCAAAAGTAACTAATTGCAACTATTACCGTAACTTATTACTGTACAGTCGGCAGCAAAATTATTCGAGCGCTAGTAATAATTCCTATATAAAAAAGTACACTTAATACTGTTTTGTTAAATAAGTCCTTTCTGAATCATGTCCTTAGACTGACTAAGAACATGATTAGACAAGTATTTATATAAGAAAGCAGTATTAAGTGTACATTCTTCATATAGGATTTATTGCTAGCCTTCGAATAATTTTGCTGCCGACTGTAAATCTTGATTAAAAATTAATTAGATTCCAATCATTTAGACTAACTGCCGTTAAAATCAATTAAATAATTATTTGCACATTGATTTTAACATAATTAAACATATAAAGATAAAAAATCTGTATAATATAATTTCTTTCAATTAATTTTTTCTATCGAAATTTTTACAAATAAACCTACAAAATAATTTTGAAAAATGTTTTACGTAGCACTAATGCTTATTTATTTATTTATTAATCTTTTTTTTTTTTTTTTTTTTTTTTTTTTTTTTTTCATGGTTCATATACATAAGTATATTAATGATAGTAATATTTTATTTGATAAAAATAATCAGACTTAGAGATAATTGAAACATAACAAAAAGCATAAAATACACTGTACCCATTTTGTTTTCTTAAAAAAATGCTTTTATGAATATATAAATGTCCGAAATACTAAATACATATTAGTGCTTACCATTTATTTTCGAAAAATGTCTAATGGGATGTAAAAGAAAGATGTAGCCATTTCTTAAATGCACTGTTTCGTTTTGAATAATTCGCATTTTTTCTTTTCTGATTGAGAATATTATTTTCCAAGCTGGACGTTTGAGTTTTAAATATTTTTCTTCCATGAAAATGACATTTGTTTCCTTGACAGTCCATGACATATTTTCCATTTCAAATTCCATTTTATTTTTCATTGGGGATGTTTTTCTTCCCAGGGAATTTATTTCAAAATATTTCGGCAGATTATTATTTTTCTTTCTTTACATTTTATTTTGTGATAGATTTTGTTTACATTTATGTTTCGTACAAGTTTTGTAATATTTATGTGATTTGAAGAAAGAGGTTTCCATACATTGATTTTTTTTTTTTTTTTTTTTTTTTTTTTTTACAACCAGAGTCTGAGGCAAACTTTGTTTATTTTATATAGCAGAATAAGTTGTATAAATTAATATTTAACAAAATTAATTTACATGTAATTTTTTTTTCATTTCAACTTTTATATTATAATAAGGTAAAGTGACCTAATTTCGACCCCAATCACATTTAGGCCCTTGTAAGCTACACTATATCCTGAAAATCTACCAGATTTGGATGTCGTATCCACTAACAAATCATAAACATTTCAAGATAGCCAAATCGACTTTCACCATGTAAGACAACTGTTTCAAAAGTTACATATATTTGGCATAAGTAAGAAAGTGGTCCCAATTTCGTTCAAATCGAAAATCCAAAAAGAAACAAAAAAAAAAAAAAAAAAAAAAAAAAATACTTTATATCTGAAAACAATTTTATTTTAAAATGAAAAAAAAAAAAAAAAAAAAAAAAAGTGCATAAACCGAAGTAATCAATTGAAGAATAACTGCAAAAAATATTAAGGAGTTAAAAATTTGTAATATATATATATATATATATATATATGTTGTTCAATCTCCTCTTTTAGAAGTTGATGATGTGATCGCTGGATCTTTCCTGGTGTCTTTAGGGTTCATGGTAGCAGTAGTTTCCTTAAAATGATCACTTGAGGATGGTTGATCATTTACTATGATATTTCGCCGTATGGAGGACAGGGAAAAGATTAATGGAGTTGAGAACATGTTACTTCACAACATGGCACAATATCAGTTCTCGCAAAATGAGCTGAACATACGAGATACGAGGAGTCGCTGTATGTTACTATTAGCATCTTGATACATAGAATGCATGCAATGTATGAGAAAGAATGACTTACAGTACATTAAATAACATTGTGCAAAATATATAGTAAGAACGCACCACTTCTAAAAACAGGAAGTCCAACTTAACATAAGTATGTGTCTTGGCGAACAAACCTTTCACTACTGACTCATTATACCTCCCACTTTTTCCGCCGTGCATGACAGTTGGTGTCACTCAGGGATAAGCAGAAAAGTAAAAGAGGGGGAGGCGGGATTAGGAAAAGAAACGAAATTACCCTATAATTTTTAAGTCCCCGTTCCGAATCAAACTACAGTAGTAGCTTTTCTTTTAACTATGTAAAAAAATAATTTTATATTTTGAATATATATGTATATATAAATATTCTAGAAAATTAATTTTGATGTATTTTGATTGCTCATGTGTCTTGTAACTGTTTTGTACCACAGAGTCCCAATAAATGTATACACTCTTTAAATGATTAAAACACTAACAATTATTATAATACAGAAAAGTTTCAAAAATCAAAATTATGTGAACAAATGTAGAAAACAACCAATTATCGAAATTGTTCAATCTGTTGGTCAATGTGGTGCGTGCACAGTTGAAAACGCTGACTTATTGAATCATTTCCTAATCATTTCAATTGATATTTCGGCGCATTCTCTTTCAATGGACGTTCTCAACTTATTGATTGTAGTTGGTTTTGTGGTGTAAACATAGAGTGTGTTTAACATGCCCCTTACAGAAAAAAATTCATGGGGTCAAACCCGATGAGCGTGGAGGGTATTCGATAAATCATTTTCATCCTACCCATCTGCTTGGCAGGTGGCCGTCCAGATAGGCCCTAAAGTTGCGTTCAAACTCTAGCAACTGCACGGCGACAAGGGCGAGCACTATTCACATCCCTTTGATGTGTGATTTGGAGTCGTAGCGAAATTGGGAGATTGTTTTTCGCTCTGACAAACCTCCTACTGCGATAATTGCATGGGGAACTTGAGTCTATTTTGTAAAAGAACTGTAAAAAGTAATGTCCTTCATTGTAAATATGTGCAAAATTCCAAGGGTCACTTTCAGACAATGGATAACTTATGACTTTGTCGCTCTGCATCGTTGCTAGAGTTTAAACGCAGCTTTACGTCGCGATGGTAGTGCGGAGGTGTTCCAACCTGATGGAAGTGTGGTTGTTATGAAAAGAAATGAACTGTCAAAGAGTATATACATTTTATGCAAAATTTCAAGGGTCACTTTCAGACAATGGATAACTTATGACTTTGTCGCTCTGCATCGTTGCTAGAGTTTAAACGCAGCTTTATGTTGCGATGGTAGTGTGGCGGTGTTCCAGCCTGATGGAAGTGTGGTTGTTATGAAATGAAATGAACTGTCAAAGAGTATATACATTTTATTGGGACATTCTGTATTTATTTTTTCTAAAAAAAAAAAAAAAAAAAAAAAAAAAATACACACCAAGGAATCTATTAACACATATAAATGTAACTTTTGCTTATTTGTACGAAGAACAAAAACCTCCATATAACATAACATTAAAAAAAAAAAATTGCTTTTAACATGGTATTTAGTTAATATTTCTTTACTCTTTTACAATAATATTTTGTAACGCCAGAAACAGATTTTGAAACTAAGTCGTATGATTTTATAAAAACACTGCGAGTGAAAGGAACGATTTTGATTCGTAATATATATATATATATATATATATATATAGCAGCATTATTTTCTCCTTATTAAAATAGATTTTTTTTCTTTAAACAACTGTAATGATCTTCTATATGTCGCAACTCAAAAACTGTTACTTAATATCTTAATGTAAAACTCTGCGAAAGATATGTTTAAGAAAAATTGTAACTAAAAGTCCAATCAATAAAACAGATAATATAAAAATTTTCAATAGTTAGAACAGGACAGCTAGGATTTTTTTTCCCTTGACTCTTCTACCACAACATTTGTACACTAATTTTTATCTCATTTTATCGTGATAACGCATTACTTAAAATTACTATTAAAAAATTCTGGTCGAAAAGTTAGGGGAAAACACACAGCCCATAGCAATACTAGTAAAAATGAGTTAATATATAAAATCTTAGGTAGTAAGTAAAAATATTTGCTTTTGTTTCAGATTTAGAATCGATGATAAAGATTCAGTATGCAAAAAATTATCAAATTATTATTAATTTACGTTTGTCATAATAAAATATAGTAGTTTTTTACTTAAAGCTGTATAAAACTGCTGTTCTATACAACTATTGTTACGCATGTTGCATATTAGTATATTCATTTCGTATTTTTTTTTTTTTTTTAGTACATCTATAAAAAATTTTTTTAATTTTTTATACATTTTAAAACTCTTTATTTACAAATGTAAATGTAAAATGAAGAAAAGAAAATTACATATTTTTATTTGTATTTCTAGGCGAAAAAATTGTTGTAAATTTGTTTAATATATGTATATATATATATATTAATTTTTGTATTTTTCATGAATTCACCTTTTTTTTTTTTTTTTTTTTTGTGGTTTGTACAAAAAATTAATACGCAGATTGTTTATTAGTATATTCATTTCGTACATTTTTCTGCTTTTTTAGTAAAATTTATAAATGCTTTATAATTTTTTATACATTTAAAATTCTTTATTTACAAACGTAAATGTAAAATGGAGAAAAGAAAATTACATTTTCTTCAATTTGTTTGTATTTTTAGTAGGAAAAAGTTATAAATTTGTTTTTTAATATATATATATATATATATATATATATATATATACATATATTAAATTTGGTATTTTTCATCAATTGACATTTTTCTTATTACAAACGATATTTTACAATATCGAAAATGCCTTAACAATTCTTTTTCTTTAAATGCGATACGTATCTCAAACACGCCTTGTAATTCTCAATTATCTCATTTTATGTGTTTTATTTCCGCATACTGCCTGATAATTGATTGGGGCTGTTTTTTTTTTTTTTTTTCGCTTGCTTAGGAATATAAATAAACATTATTCTTTGAGCTTTCTTTGACAAATATGTACATTCGGCATTAACAACAAACATTCTTTTTGCGCGGCATTCACTAATGATGTATATAAATTATTAAGTAACAATTTGGTAAATAGGATTTTGACAGGCATATATGTTTAACGATTTTTTTTTTTTTTAAATATTTGTTCAGATATTTTTTCTTTTGAGTTAAGAAATAGAAGATAAATAGTCAAATGAAAAAGTCATTTTGTTTCAATTTGTTTAGATACAGATAAATTGTGTTAATGTTTTGTAGACTAAATTAAAAAAAATATATATATATATATATATATATATATATATATATTTTTATAAATATTTATTTCATTTATTACAAAGAAAAACATGGTGAAGGAATTCTATTTTTTTATAAATTATCAGTAAGTTTTTAACAAACGAGATAGCAAATTATTATTAATTTATAAAACACTATAAACAACAATTTTGTTAATAACTTTTTACATTTAGTTTTAAATATTTTATACGATATCTGTTGGGTGGATTGTGTAATACTGGAAGAAGTAAGAATATATAAACTTATGATTGAAGATATTTTTATCAGGGTTATATCTAATTGGCTATGCAGAGGATCTAATATTGCGTACTGTATCCTGCATGCAGAGATGTGTGTGTGTGTGTGTGTGTGTGTGTGGAGGGGGAGGGCTATTTACTTTTTTTTTTTTTTTTAAGATAAAGAATTTTTGTAATACCTACATTATTTTGCGTTAGAATTTTAGTAAATGGCGACTTTCTATAACAGTTTTATGTGATGGTTTTTTTCTTGCCACAATCAGAAATGTGAAATATATAACCAATTAATTCTGTAATATTAAAAATTATCGATGCGAAATTAAAAGATGTTGTTACTATAAATGAGTTTGAATTTTATTCTAAAATATTGTTTTTATGCCATAATATATCTGAAGTAATTTAAAATATGTTTTTAAATTTAAAAAAAAAAAAAAAAAAAAAAAAAAAAAAAGAAGAAGAAGAAGAAGAAGAAAAGAAAAATACTTTAAAAGCAAAAAGAAATGTTGCCGGTTATACAGATATTATATTATTATTTATTTATTTATTTATTTATTTTTTAATTTTTTTTTAATTACTTTAATATTAGAAAAGAAAATTTTTCTCAAGATAAAGTTTGATACATTTTTTTTAGATAAAATTCCCTGGGTATAAGTAAATCATTATCAAAACTTTGAAACGTTTGACATTTTTAGGAAATAATGTTATGGGCATTAACAAGGATAATAATTTTAATAAAGAATGAATAATCCGAATCATAAGCAATGCTATTTTGGATATTAGAATTCCAAACCTAATTACAGGTACTTTTTTAAAAACTTCATTAAATGCAAATATAAATATAAAAAATATCACCAAATTAAACGCTTACCTATAATGGATAACGGAAACATTCTGATCCTCAAGAAGAAAACGACCATCTTTAAACATTATTTCATTATAAAAAAAAAAAAAAAAAAAAAAAAAAAAAAAATGCATGTAAAAAAACTGATAAAAGAAATATTAGAAACTGCCAGTAAGAAATTTAATTTTCTAAAAGTAGAAAAAAAAAAAATGTTTCCACAGATGATTAATTTCAATCCTATTTTTTTTTTTTTTTTTTGAAAGTACCTAACAATGCTTTTTATTTATTTCCAGACGATAAATTTATTTATTACCAGTAGCAACATTCATATTTATTTATTTATTTTTTACACTATTGATTACATTTTGATTTCCTGGAAAAAAGGAAAAACTAAGAGAAAAAATATTGTAAGAAACAGTAAAAATATCGTAAAAAGAGAAACTAACTGGGAGTTTGCAATAAAATAAATTTGTTAACGCGAGGTTTTTAATTGATAACATCGTTAATTAAGGCGACAGTTCGAAAATGCGTACAGATGACAGAGAAAATTAACGAGCAAATTAGAAAAAAAAAAAAAAAAAAAAAATAGACGAAATGAAATGAATGGAAGTAAGTCGAATTGGTAACGTGTTATTGGCACTATACAAATTGTGCTTTCCTGTAAAAATAAGTGTAATTTGTTTAGGATTATTAACTTTCAATGTCCAAACTTAAATAAAACAATATGTCAAAAATGAAAAAAAAAAAAAAAAAAAAAAAAAAAAAAAAACCTAGATTAAAAAAAAAAAAGGATATTTTTATTCCAGCATAATGCATAAGACAGTAAAAAATCTCTATACACGTCTCTCATTTGTACATCTTTTACGCTCCTATGCGTAAGACCTAAATCAATTCTATTCCTTTTAATACAAAAATGCTTCATTGCTGCAAACATCGGTTAAACGTCATTTTCGAATTATCTAAAATTCGAACATTCATTTCTTTTTTATTAACAATTTTACCTCCAAGCAATGCTATTAAATTTTGCAGGAAATTATTTATTTATTTATTCATTTATTTATTTATTTTGTGTATATTTGTGTGTGTGCGTGTGGATGTGTGGATGTAGGTAATACAATGAAATACAAGCTTTCAGTGAGTTTAATTTGTTTATTTTATTTATTTATGTAATTAAATCATTAAATGATTAGTAATTTACTTATGCAGTGCATATTACATGCATACTCAAGCTAAACTAATATAATAAGTATTTAAGATATTTTACTGAAGTGTTATTTCTCACACTTTTCCGATAAAAGTTTTGTAATTTTATCTAGTTAAATTTGTAAGTGTAAAGAGAAAAAGAATTAAAAAAAAAGAATATTTAAAAGCCAAATTATGCTTTTTTTTTTTTTTTTTTTTTTTTTTTTTTTACGTATGTCGTTTATGTCAGTCCTTTGAAAAATGGTAGTTTAATGAATACCTAACTGACATTTTACAAATACCTCTCTACCCCCTTTTCTATTCTCATATTAGTTACAGGGTTATGAATTAGAACTTTCTATTTTTAGATGCTGACATCGTTATTCGCCTTTCAATGATAAAAGTCACGTTTAACCTCTTTCACGCCATTACATCCTAGTAATGTTTAATATAAAACTTATCTGTTAAAATTGTTTATATTTAGCAAAACGTGTAAACAAAGTAAAAAAAATCTGTTTTATTATAATTTTTGAGGAAAAAATTAGAAAAAAAAGGCATAAATTTAATTTTCAGTAAATAATAATAATAATAGTAATAATAATAATAATGCATGTTATTTCTATAGATAAAACCTTTTTAATGATGACCTTATGACACTTCTAATTAGCTGTTTCTTAATTTTTAAATGTGCATTGATTTTTTTTTTTCTTAAAATAATTATTATACATTATGTAACAAAATATATACTCTCATTCATGTATAACACTTTCGCCACCGGCATATTTTTCTTATTTCTAATACTGACTCCCAGGCAATGTTGAAGTAAACTCAAGCTAGTTGCTGCAAACTTTTGATGTTTACTCATGGATAAATGTTTACTCATGGATATAATGTTTCGAAATGTTACTCTTGTAATTTCCTAAAGCTTTAAATGAAGATTAGTCATCTAAACTATAGAACTATATAAGAACCTATAACACTATCGAAGTATTAGTAACATAATATTACTATCGAATTAATACTAAAGTACTGTGTCCATAGAAATTGTTTAAATGACGTGAATTCACGGCTGCGGTAACCAGAAACAGAATCTGAAAAGACGTGGATTTACGTCAGCGGCATTTAGCTGTAGAAGTTGTAAGCACGTGAATTCACGTCATCGGGCGTAAATGTGTTAACAAAATGTTTACTAATACTGAAAAATACATTGGCATGTTAGAAACTTGAAGAACTAATACATAAATAATAACAATAATAATAATAATAATAATAATAATAATAAAAGTCACTTTTATTTCGAAATGTACTAATCCTAAAGTTCAGCTGACGTGGATAATACACATGTATGACAAATTTTAGCTCAGTTGGATGGGTTAAAATTCCAAAACAAATTTTGCACTGCAGTTGAACCAGAAGACCCAGTCTATGTCCGTTAGACCTTTAACAAATATTGAGTTATACATACATGCATGATTTCATCGCAATCGGATGATAGCGGGTAAAAATTTCGTTATTAGTTTTGGACCACACACATAAATAAACACAATACCTTCTTATATACATTCATTCAGATGTTTGTTCAGATTTATATCTTAATAGTGAAATGACATACACGTTATTCCGTGGTAAAAAAAAATTATTTCTTCTAACCTTTTATTTGGATTGCTGTAATAAAATAATAATAATGTAAAAATAATTAAAACGGTTAAAAAATATTTTGATATAAAATATTAGATAAAGTTCAACAAGGGTAAAAATTTTGTAAATCAGGGTTTAGAAACAGGTGCATTAAAATAATCGTACAATAGCAGTGATTTAAAGGCAATAAAATTAATATTATAAAATATACTTCAAAATTATTGTCATGCCATTTATTTTGAGTATCTGCTGTTAGAAATCTTTAAAAAAAAAAAAAAAAAAAAATCATAAGTGTATTATTTTAAAGAAATCTTTAAAAAGTACTTCATAAATGTATTATTTTTATTTTTATTTATATATATATATATATATATATATATAATCTCTAAAAATTAAGATCATGGTTAATGAATTATTTTTTTCTTTTATAGTTGTGTCATCGCAGCCAGAATTTCTGGAAATTATCCCGAATGTGACAGTTGCAATTGGAAGAGATGCTGTGCTTAAGTGTGCTGTCGATAATCTGGAAAATTATAAAGTAAGTAATGGTAGAACACAAATGATATTATTTAATGGTGCAAATTATTGCTACATTGACAATAAAAAATATGCAGTGTAGTTATAAGAAGGTTTTTAATGATATGCAGTTACTTTTAACCAATCTATTTTAAAAAGGGGTTGTATATTTAAAAATATTTAAAAAGTTCGACAGCGTAACTATTTAGCGTGTTCCTGTATACAACAAATACAGGTAGATGAAATGAAGCTCTTAGAAAAACGTAGTTGCAAAACACATTATATATATATATATATATATATATATATATAACTTAACTGATGATAAATTAAAGTTAATCCCAAAACACATGAGGATCTTCTTCAGAGGACATCCCCCCCCCCCCACCATGTAAGGAATGTAATATAAAATTATATTATATATATATATATATATTACAGACTAAAAAAAAAATATTTTTTTTTTTATTGTTGCTATTAAAGCTCTATTTCAAGTATTATATATAAATTAAAATTTTGATATAAATTTATTTTTGTGGGTTTTTTTCTGCTTTATATTTTTTCTTCTTTGTGTTTTTTATCTTTTTTTTTCTTTTTTCTTTTTTTTTTGTGTGTGTGTGTGTCTATTTAATTTCTCGCTGTCACAAAGGAAATAATATATATATATATATATATATATATATATATATATATATATATATATATATATATATATATATATATATATATATATATATTACCAAGCATGAATAAAATAATAATAATAATAATAATAATAAATAATAATAATGTGTCCTGTATATCTAAGAGCACACAGATTGCTTATCAGATATTAATATAGTTTTATTTTAAGCAAATTAAAGGTTCGTAACGCGGAGCTTTACCTCACAGCCGCAGCGTTCACATAAGGAAAGTCTCTTTTTATAATATATATTTTTTGTTTTCTCCCAGAGCGGTTACAAACATACGTACAAACATACATACAGGTGAAGCTAATAAAAGCGTGTTAAAAAATGACGAATGAACACGAAAAACTCAGAAAGTAATATTAATTATTATTCAAACATTTTAGCCATCATTTCTAATGCAAAATTGACATCGTATTAAAACATTTTGTTCAATATTTGGTTCTGCAGGATATATGAATCAGCAAAACATGAAAGCAAAAGAAAAATTATAAATTACCTAAAGCCCAAATGTAAGAAAAGGATAAAATTCTCGAAGGCTAATTTTGCGTAACATACGAAAAAATAAATACTTCAAATGAAATGTTTTCATTGACGTTATCCAATTTCTACAAAAAAGTAAAGAAAAGAATAAATAAATAAAAATAAAAATAACCTTATAATGTATGATGCCACTTTTTACGTATATTTCATTATTTCAAATGCAGTGAAACTGATAAAACGAGGCACTTTCGGTAAAGGTAAATTTTGTTCATTGCCAGGATGTAAGAGCTACTGTGGGGAGTGCTTAATGATAAATTTTATTAGTAAGGAGGACTATTAGTCTCAATCTACGGATTTTTAAAATACCTGTTATACGATAGTTAGACATTTATCAAAATCGAGAATTTATCGAAAATATAATTGAATAATTTGAAAACGATGTTATAATTTGAAAAAAAAAAAAAAAATAAATACTAATAATCCTTTATAAAATAAATTCTGCATTCGCCAGCATTTCATCATTTTATTTTTATTTATCTATTTATTTATTTATATTTTTATTTATTTATTTTTTTAAGAAAAGAAAATTAATAATAATCAGTATCGAAACGGACAATATCGCAAAGTGTTTTTTTTTTTTTTTTTTTTTTTTTTTTTTTTGGGTGGGGATGGATGGGAAGTTCGAAATGTATATATGTTATTAATATTTTACGCCAAAGCCGCTAGTAGTAAATGCCGATCGTCTACTTTTAATTTTGCTATTTTTTCTACATAAAGATTGCTAAATTGTTAAATTCTGTTAGAGTCTGTTAAATTATTAAAACATTTTATTTATTTTATTGTAATATATTATTTTAAATACCACAGGTATGTTTATTTTCGGCAACATTTAGTATGCACATGTCAGTTATGTAGCTGCATTTACAGCAAACGAATTTCTATCATAAATATTAGAAACATCGCTCTCGATCCGACGTAAAACATAACAAAATAAACAAAGCCCATCCAACCTTCTGGAAAAAAAAAATATATATATATCAATTTATCAGTCCAAAATTAAACCATTTCCTTGTATCAAGTTCGATTTGGCTAAAATTGAGTTTTGATTTAATGCAGAATCTACTTAACACGTTAACGCCCAAATTAATTTTGCAAAATATTATTAGCTGATTATTTCACTTCTAAATTAATATAGACCACAGACAGTAATATATATTAACTTAAACAATTCTTTTGATAGTTTTAAATTTAAAACCTATCCTCATTTATTGACGTTTAGTGTTCTAGCGAGAAAACTTCGAGATAGAAAAACTTCGAGATAACAGATTAATTTCCTATTATATGTTGGCAAAGATCTCGATAGTAAAGTATTATAATATATATTATTATTCAACTTGATTTAAGTTAGTATACCTGCGCAAAAAGGCAAATATATGTGCGACGAATAACAAATCATAAAAGGACTATCCGAATTATGGAATAATAATTAATAGTACTCACATAAAACTTTCAGGGATCATTTAGAGTGATGCTACAAACTGTCACTAAAAGCAGAAATCATTCCAAGAAACCACAAAAATATATACCTGTCATTTTATTAGATGTCCTCAAATGAAGACACTGGACGCTAACGGGTTAATTCAAAATTCTATTGAATGTCTGAGCTCTAAAGAGGTTATAGGGGAAATATTTCATTATATTTAATTTATATTTTCTCAATTTAAGAATCATCCACTAGTCATTGTTGAGATTTTTTTTTTTTTTTTTAATTTAGTGAATATAACATTTGCAGTTTAAACAGTCACTAAATAAGGTATGGTTTTAATCTAACTCCACATACAAAAATATTGGCATATTGTTGCGTTTAAAAGTAATTTTAAAGACAAAAATGCATAAATTCGTCATAAGCTTTTAGGTGTACATAAATTTGCTTTAAATTTGCCATATATTTTATACTACAAGTTTTGTGTCTTTCGCTAAATAATTGTAATTATGTTTATTCATGTTTATTTTTTATGTGTTTTTCTTTCATTTATCACTGTGTTAACCGTTAAAAAAGTTCAGTCTTATAATATCTGAAATTTATATTGCATCGTGTTCAACACTCTTAAACTATTCTACCTAAATGTAAATTAATATACAAATGGGTGATATTTTATGGAAGATATTTTAGTACTAGTTTTTTTTCCCTCACAGTATAAATATATTTTAGTTTATTGCAAAATCTTTGAGTTGTTGGCAATGATAGTAATTTTATATATTCTCATCTACCGCTGTTTCAGAAACAATTCATTTTTTATTACGGTGCTTCTAGAATTGCCCTTGATGAAGACATGATAGTTTTCTTTAAAATAATTTTAAGAATGTTTCTACATTTACTACTTTTTTCAAATAATTTATCTAAAACTAGTTTGCAGCGGCTATCACAAAATCTTTTTCTATATAATTCAAATATATTAATAGTTCGCAGAACTAAGTAAAACTAGAAAAGAGCTACGTGAAAACACCCTCTTTTAATCATTAAGTTTTTTTTAAGAGAATCAGCATAAATCTCATAGTTAATAAGAAGTCATCTAACATATGAAATTCAAGGCATTTAAATGAAATAGATGCTGAGATACAACTTTATCGTAAACAGAAACACAGCAACCTCTTTTTATGACTAATATGCATCAAAATTGAATGAGCATATTTTCTTATAATACCTATTTCAAATAATGAGCATTTTGTTCTTACATATTGCAAAAGATGAAATAGAATAGTTCCATTAAATGAGGAAAATTACAAAATAGCAGCACCATCCGTCGGTGAATAGGAATTTAAACTGTGTCAGGGTAAATTTACATAAAAGTCATCTTACACACCATGTTTGATGTTTTTATTCCCTATAGATACTAAGATATAGCCTTCCACAAAAACGGAAGACGTTTCAGTATAGCAGCGCTCTCTACCAGCCAAAATGCACGAAAATTTCAAAGGCAGCAATTTCTGTCATGGCGCAATTTAAGGTAGATTTATATTAAATTCTGTGTATAGGATTTAATCTAGAGCTGCAACAAATATTTTTCTTACAAACACAAATATACAGAAAGATATAGAAGCATTTTCTGAAAATAATCGAATCATTTTTCAGTTTTTCAAAGCTTGTAAATCCCTGGAAAAAATATAGTCGAACGTGTTTACGAGCCTAATGCTTCTTTTTATGAATATAGTTAAAAAAACAAATCTACCACGAATCCTTTGTTTTGTAAAATTTAAAAATTTAAGCAAAAAGAGCAATAAAAGAATTCTATATCTCAAAAGAAACATTTAACTAATGAATATGTTATCTAAAAGAAGGGATTTTCTATGAATAATTACTTTTCTTGGCCAACATTTAATAGAATGTAATCGATTTGAATAAAACACAACTTTAGTCCTTTCTTAACTTTTAAATAGATTCCGAAAACATACCTAGTGAATTATTACATTTCTTTTTCTTTCTTTCAAACATAATCTTACATTAAAAGAAAAATTACCGTCTTTTATGTGAGTTTCTAGCTAGATATAAAAATAAAATGTCACTTTCAGTCTTTTTTATACTTTCAGAGTAGAATATTTTTCATATTTAAACAAACATTTATTAAACCGTTACATATTAAACAGGGATATCTGGAGAAAAACGTAATATATTCTTTTCCCTGATAGAGATTTATGTATCTCCGGGAAATTTCGCAAATTTTCGATTGTAAAATGTATCTCACGTGGACGAATATTTTGTTGTTTTTTCATTCAAATCTGAAAACTTTTAGATAAGAAATTGAAAAAGGATAGTATCCATAAAGGCATAGAAAAGAATTTATATATTTATATATATATTTTTTTTTCTTTAGAGTTTACATTTTCGTTGTGCATTTTCTTTAAACTTTTTCATTCCTCCCTTGTGCATAATAAGATTTGAAATTGGTCATATTGGACCTGTTTTGGTTTTGCAACAGATTTCCGAAAATGCTTTATTCAAAATCTGGAAAACTGATATGCAAAGACTTTCAAAAAACCATGTTTGCAGAAAATGCGAATTTTCTTTCTTTCTTTTGTTTTAGAATTCCTTTTAATATATGATATTACTTTAGAAAATATAAAAACGATATATATATATATATATATATATGTATATATATATATTCTTTCCTTTTTTTCCTGCAGAATAATTTATATTTCAGATATTGCTTTCACGAAAAAGAAATATTACTTTCTTCTGGTAAACAATGATTTTTTTTTTCTTTTGTTAAAATATATATTTGAATAACAACATTGTTATCAATTCGATTACATTTGAATGCTTAGTTAAATGTTTCTGTAAATTTCATTTATAAAATTACTTTATTTTCTATATTTAATAGTAATCTTATCGGTCGCTTTTATATGATATTAAAAAAAATGCATAAAATAGAATATTTATTTTTAATATCAGTCTACAATATAACATAACCCATACAAAGGATACAATTCAGCTATTTAAAGTTCCACAGGCTTATAATAATTAATAATTTAGATATTGCCTTCAAGAAAGAGAAATATTCCTCTCTTAGGGTAAATAATGTTTTGTTTTTTTCATATGTATTTGAATAACAACATTATTATCGTTGCAATTACATTTGGATGCTTAATTAAATGCTGCTGTAATTTTTATTTACAAAATTACTTTATTTTCTGGACATATTTAATAAATAATTTATCGGTCACATTTTTGAAAAAAAAAAAAAAAAAAAAAAGACATTGATATTTAATATTTTTATTTAGTATCAAACTACTTACTCATACAAAAAATATAATTCAGCGATTTAAAATTTCATAGGTTTATAATAATAATTAATTTATATTTCAGATATTGCTTTCAAGGAAAAAAAATATATATATGTATATATATTTATGCAAATATTTTTTTTTATATGTTCAATTGCTAATACGTATACATATCAATTGCAAATACGTCAATACTATCAATTGCAAATACGTATACATATATACGTATACTGAATATATATTTGAATAGCAATACTGTTATCAATGCGATTACATTTGGATGCTTAGTTAAATGATGGTGTAAGTTTTATTTACAAAATTATTTCATTTACTGTAAACAAACAAAATAATAATAATAATAAAATTAATTTCATGAATCTCTTTTATTAAATCTTTTCTTTCTTTATAATATGAAATAATTTTTAATTTGAATTCAATTTAATATCATCCATACAGGAGACGTAATTTCGTAATTTAAAGTTTCTCAGGGTTAAAAGCTAACCTAATTATATTTACATAAAATAAATCTAAAACTGCTGAATATTAATGTAAATTTATTCTTTAAAATGGAATGGTTAAAAGCACATGTAGAATAATGCGTGAAGATAAAATGAAAAAAAAAAAAAATAAAAATAAAAAATCTTTAACCATTTCAATGGTGATGATATGTATTATTTCCCTTGCTTTTAATGACAAACTAAAACAATTCATTTCAGAATTTTTCAACAGAGTGTTATTTTTATAAATAATTGCAAAAAAATCACTTATATATTTTCTTACAATTTCATTTGTAAATTCTAGTGTTTTTCGATGTTAAATATGAGTAATTAAATTAGCAATGAAAGGGTTAACACATGAAAAATACAATGTCTATATATAAATATTTAAATTCTTTAAAACTTTTGACACAAAGTTTTTCACTGTCATCGTGGTAGCACCATCACGTATAGCTACCAGTTGCTAAAAAAATAGCTAGTTTAGCCAGTTGCTAAACATAAGCATACTAAAATCTTCACAGATTTCAAGTTGTAAAATAATTTTAAAGAATAAATCAATTTGCATACTTATTTGTTTTGATTTTTTCTTCATAACTGCATTGCTACTTATACAAATTTATGATGTTATTTGGTAAAGAATAATGTAAGTTTTGTTAAACAAAAATTTCCGGTGGTACGTTTCTACTATAAAAGGTAGAATTTTCCAGTATATTTAATACATCAACCAATCTATCGCGACGGTTGCTACTAGCAAGGACACGTTCTTAAGCTAAACTCATAGAAAATTCAACGAAAAATAACAGATGATAGTAGATGGCTCAATTTATCTACGGTGAAAAAATTATCTGCTTAAATGCAACGGAAAAGCGGTAAAAAATTAATAAAATTCAGCATTTTTAACGTCAAATGTAACCCTAATTGGCAAGGATGCAGAGAAAAAAAGCGCCAAGTTTTTAAATGAGCTGCCCATGTGTCCGCCGTTTCTGTTTAACGATGTTTCAAAGTCACTTTTTGATATTTTGCGTTCGAAGCTATTTGAAGTTTAGTTTGAACAGATATTGTTTGTCTAATCTCTATATTTTCTACCCTTTTATTGGAAGTATATACTAGCGAGGTGCTATAAATATTCGTTTTTACTTAGTTTAATGCTGGAAAGTCCCTCGCATATTTCTTTTTTTTTTACATTATTCAATATTTTGAAATCTATTTTTTAACGAAGCAGTGTCTTTTAAGTAGAAAATACCACCATATTTTAAACTCCATATCCCCTTCCAGAAGAAATTTCTGCTTATGTCACTGAATTACATTTCTTAATTACGTTAGTTTTCAAGCATTCGATATCACCAACTGTTGCTAAACTGCAAGGTTCTGGTAACCCCGATTCAATTTACAACATCGCTCTACACCTTTCCTTATTAACTTAAGCAGTTCATTTTCAGAGTATGAATTTCCTATAAGTTCTTCTAATACCTGTACCAATTTCATCGAATTCTAAGAGTTTAGTTGAAGAACGTTTTCTTGGAAGAAAGAAACTAAAATAAATACTATATTACAAATACGCACGTATTTACTATTAGCATTTAACCCTTGAATGCATAGCAATGTACATCTGCATCGTATATTTAAAACACCATATCTCTTTATGTAGCATTATTTGCATATATACAGTCGGTAACAAAAGTGTCTGAACACTAGCGAAAATCCCTATATAAAATAAATCATTTTTCATTTCCGGTAAAACTCTAACAAGAGTTTCTTGACATACAGTAATTCTTTAAGGCCGTTCATAGAGAAAACAATTTAACAAAATATAATATTATAGTTTTAAAAAATTAAAGAACACGCTTTTATAGGTTGGTTGGTTGGTTGGTTGGGTTTTACGTCGCACTAGTGCTGCGCAGATGGGCAATTGGCGACGGTCTGGGACTCACCCCTAGAGATGGTCCGGAGACATGCCATCGCAATTTTGATCCCCCACGGAAGGGATGGCTCTCCCGCTTCGGTAACCCCCAGAGGTATAATTTTTGATGGGAACATGGAGGACATTGCGGCCACGACAGATTTTACGTGCACCAGCCACCATTAGTGTACACGACGGTCTTTGGCCGTCTCGAGTACCGAACCCGCAATCTTCCAATTACGAGGCCGGCACTCTACCAACTGGGCTACCGCGGCCCCACGCTTTTATAGAAATGTGATCTAAAAAGCACAAAATATCTATCTTACTATTAAAATGCAGGGTAAGAGAAAATCGTGTGAGTGAAACACCGTTATATTTTCATACATTTAAATCTTTAATTAAAATAATTTAGAATTAAACAAAAACCATTTTCAAAAAAAATCTCTTATGACTGGGATCGAACGCTAGACCTTTAGGTTCGTAGCGCGGAGCTTTACCTCACAGAAGACTTTTTTTACAATATAGATATTTTGTTTGCTCCCAGAGCGGTTACAAACATACAAACATACATACAAACATAGATACAAACATACATACGTACATACAGGTGAAGCTAATAAAAGCGTGTTAAAAAGTACACTTGATACAGTTTTGCTAAATAAATCCTTGTCGAATCCTATTCTTAGACTGACTAAGAACAGAATTCGACAAGGATTTATTCAACAAAACAGTATTAAGTGTACTTTTTTTATATAGGAATTTTTACTAGTGTTCGGACACTTTTGTTACCGACTGAACATATATATATTTATAAAGCTATTTTATAGTTTTCGAATGCAACAATAATTTTTGACAGTTTATTTCTTTATCTGTGACAATATTCATTGTTGGTGTGATATCTGAGTACAATTTGATATCGGCGGGAGTTACAAATTTCGATTATTTGTATAAAAAGTACAGTCGGCTGCAAAATTATTCGAGCACTAGCCAATAATTCCTATATTTAAAAAGTACACTTAAGGCTGTTTTGCTAAATAAATCCTTGTCGAATCATGTTCTTAGACTGATTAAGAACATGACTCGACAAGGATTTATTTAACAAAGCTATATTAAGTGTACTTTTTTTTGGCAAGGATTATTGCTAGTGCTCGAATAATTTTGCAGCCGACTGTAATAAAAACATACAGGAAAAATGCTTTCGGATAGAAACAAGGTATGTGTAAAGAGTAATATTTATATTTTTGCATGTACTGATAAATGGACTTTATCCGCGTTACGTAATAAGCCCCTGTCACGTGACTATCTCAGGAAAAATTGCAGGATTATAATGTTTACATTTATGGTTTATGGGGAAATGTTTGCATTGCGTAGGGAAATATTTGTATCTCGAGGAAAATTCATAGGGAAATCGAGAATCAGAAGTCACATGTTGGGTATGATTTAGCCTCGAACCACCCAAGAAAACGGATATTGTCCATTTAAGCAAGAAAAATGTTGCTTTTTTTTATGGCGTAAAAATACATCAATATGTTTTCTGAAAAAAAAAAAAAAAAAATCTTTTTTTTTTTTTTTTTTTTTTTTTTGTATTTTTCCCATTAACTACACACATTTCCCGGTTCATTTCAAATGTTATTTATTAAAAAAAAAAAAAAAAAATCATGCATTTAAGGGTCAATAAATAATTATTTTTAAACCATATTTTGTTTATGTATTTATATGCCGTATCTTTTCAGGTTGCGTGGATTAAGATGGATACACAGACGCTTCTTACAATTCATAAACGAGTCATTACTCATGACAAGAGAGTGCGAGTCACAAATAATAACTTTTACTGGAATTTACACATAAAAGAGGTAGATGAAAATGATAAAGGTTTCTACATGTGTCAAGTAAATACGGAACCTATGGTCAGCCAAACAGGATACCTGGACGTCATGGGTAAGAAAAAAAATTGATTTTTCACACAATTATGTTTCATAATTTTCAACAAAACATTTGTTGAAGAGTTAATAACATTATGTTAATGATTATAACAAAATATATGGATACGTTAATTCTATTAATAATTAATGTCGAAAATGTCGCCACTGGTTAATACATTAAAGGGTCTTGTATCTTATATAACAAGATTGTGACGAACGAAAGTGGGCCATGGTTCAATTTAACTTTGGTGATTGAAGCTGAAACTTAATTACATAATTAAATTTATGAAGTAATGAAAGAGTCAGATATATAAAATAAATGAGCTTTTATTAAGAGCTTAAAGAAAAGGTGGGCGTTGGACTATAATGGCATTTAATAACTTATAACTTAAGATGGCAGCCTTCTTAAATACTTTAACATCAATAAATAACCACCATTAATCTCAATTACTTTATTTAAATTTATTAACTCTTACTGCTTAGTAATCTTTCGTATGTGGGAGGATTCCCTAACACCACTATACTACTCGACTTACTATCTTCAACTATCCTACTCTAAGCAGCTACCCCAACAGCCATCTTACTCTAAACCGCCTTCTAAGCCGCTAACATCTAACTTCACTTCACTTCATCTCGGCTACCTCCCAACTATCTAACTCTCTTACTCTCCTTCCAACTAACTCCCAAAAGCAATCTTCCTTCTCCTTTTATACAAGTTACTTTCCAAACTTATTAGCATATGGCACATTACAATTGCGTTTATCATTTATCATAGGAACTAACTCTATTGGTCGACTGAATCCTAAATTCTTCACATTCATGTTTTACTCGTAAAGTGCGAATTTTAATTGTAGCACTTTGCTATACCTCACAAGATGATAATCAACAAAAATATTCAAAATTTGAATTCAGGTATTTTTATACTATTTCTGTTTGCAGCCACAAAATTTTAGTCTGTACCTTAATAGAGTGTGCTTTTTAATATAGTAACAATAAAAAATAACTAATTATTTACAAAATATAAGTATACTAAATATTAAAAATAGGATATGTTTAGGTAAGAAGATGCCAAGTTTTACAAAATAACGTGTCACTTGAATCTCTTATACGCAGACGTCGTAGGAGGACGCCAAATAATCATAGAAATGTTATAAATAATCTCTAAGAAAAAAAGAGAGTTAATTTGAACACGTGTCATTTGTTAAATATATTAAAAACACTTTAAACACACGTAAATTATAATTTTTATTTAAAAGATGTTAAAATTTTTTTTTATCCAAAGCTTTTCGCTTTAATTGTAAAACATCATCAGGGATTTTTAATTATACGTTTCCAATGAGCAGTTTTAAATATGTTTTCTTTTCACAGTCAACAGTTAAGTCTTCTAACGTGAGTATCAGCAAAGGCAATTTGAAGTCCGGGATCCAACCTCTACCGGACTTCAAATTGACTTTGCTGATATTTATTTTGTAATTTTTTATGAATTTCTTAAATTAGTTTTGATCGATAATTCATCTCTCTTCATCTGGTAAATATTAAAAATAAATAAATAAATAAATAAATAAATAAAATAATTGCCTTTTGTTTATTTAGCATGTAAACCGTTTTTTAAACTGATGAAAAAAAAAACAAAAAAACAATGAATAAATGAATAAATCCTATAATTTTTAAAAGTACAAAATCCCGCATTTTCGCGAAACTTGTAAAGAGGGCCGATTGTCTTTTCTATGAGTTAAAAAGCGGGTTTAAGATTTCTTCAATGTTTTGGGGTAAGATGAGGAAAATTTTGGGGATAAAATATCAATAGTTTTACACTCACAAAGGATGTCTTACTGTCTTACTTCTTGTTTTAAGTTAACGCTGCAGATTTATTTTAGTAAAATTTAAAGTAATCTATGTATATATATATATATATATATATATATATATGAGTAAACTCACTGATCACTGACTCAACACAGCCATGGACACGCACTAAGACGGGATTTTTCGAAAGTCCCCCCCTTTACCATCTTGGGGGTGGGATGGGGAATAAAAGAGTAAAATCACTGATTCACTGACTCAACACAACCGTGGCGATTCTATTGGTTTTAGGTCCCTAATCCCCACTAAGATGGGATTTTCTAAAATGGGATTTTCCCTCCCCCCCCCTCCTGGGAGCAGAAGGCAAAAACACTTTTATAAGTATAACTCGGACCCTAATTACTTCACGGCGAAGAAATTCCAGGTGGGGAGACTAGACTAACTAAAAAAAAATCATTTTCAGCGATTTTGGAATTTTGGAATTTTAATGGGGAGGGGGTAAAAACGATTTTCGAGGCAAATTTTGGAAAAACGGATTTTCGAGTAAAACTCTACCAGTAATAGCAAAAAGATACAGAAAACCGCGAAGCGTCTTCTTGAGGATATTTTCAAAAACTCTTTTTCTTTCTTTTTTTTTTTTTTTTTTTTTGCGATTTTCGATTTTTTTTTTGGGTGGGAGGGTGTTACCAGTGGGCGAATTCGAGCCCCCCCCCCCTCTTGCACTAAATTCATCCGGGAAAATCTATAGTAGTTGAGGTCACAAATTTTAGTGTGTGGCTTATTTACGTGTGTCCAATACCCATTGTAACAGAATTTTGCGAAAGTCTCCAACTTTCCCCTTCGGGTGGGAGAAGAAAAAAACACGTTTCCAAACATAAATTTGTTTCAAATCCTCTCAGTAAGACTAATTTTTATTCCCCCTTTAAGGAAGGGGGGCGAACAAAAACACGCTTATAAAAGTAATTCAGCTCCAAATTATCTCAGGATAGCGATTTTTTGATATGTCGATTGGTTATGCGTACTCAAGACACAAACTACAAGGAAATTTTATAAAATTCCACCTTATCCTTTTGGGGGTGAGGAAAAAATCATGTTTCAATGCGCAACTCTGCTCCGAAGTATCTTAGGCGATTTTTTATGTGCAGGCCGGTTATGCGTTCCCAACACACTCTATAAAGGGATTTTGTGAAAATCCCCCTTTCCTTCCCCCTTTAAGCATGGAGGGCAAAAACACGTTTTAAAGAGTAACCCTGCTCCAAATTATCTCATTAAAGCTGGGTTTTTTTATGTTGATTGGTTATGCATGCTCAACACGCACAAACTACAAAGAGATTATTTGAAATTCCGTGTTATCCCACCCTCCTTGATGCTTAGGGGGGGGGGGGAAACATGTGTCCATACGCAACTCTGTTCCAAATTATCTTAGAATGAAAAATTTTTATGTATGGACAGCTTATGCGTACTCAACACGCACTACAAAGTGATTTTTGGGAAATTTCATCCTACGGACACTTAGGGGGCGGTTGGGGCAAAAAACATGTATTCGTGTGTAACTCTGCAGCAAAAAATGTTTTAGGAAGGAGATTTTTTTATGTGTGTGTCAGTTATGTGTAACTCAAAGTACAAAGAGATTTTACAGAATTCTCTCCCCCTTCTTTAATTTAAGAGTGTGGTGAAAGGGCTAAAAATACGTTTTAAAACATAACTCTGCTTTAAATTAAATAACCTAAAGATCTCGATTTTTTTAATGTGTGGGTTAGGTATGTGTATGCAACATGCACTATAAAGGGATTTTGTGAAATTACTCCCCCCCCCTTTCCCCTGGGTTGGGCGGAGTAAAAATCGAGTTTTCAAGGTAAAATATGCTTTAAATTAGCTTAGAATGGCGAATTTTGGTGTGTGAGAATTGATTAATTGTACGCAATGTGCATTTTGATTTGGTTTTGCAAATCTTTCCACTTTACCCGCGAGGGAGGGTGAGTGAAATACAGGTAAGGCACTACCGAAGGCACTGGGGCTCCAGGACTTGAAGTGTGACGAATGGGAAAACCGCTACCGAAGGCAGCGAAAACTATCACTAAGATTTTGACTGATTTAATTTATTATTATTATTATTAATGATATAGTATTTTGAGGATTTATTTCAATATAATGACCAGCGAACCGGGCAAAGCCTGAGAGTATAATATATATGCATATCTATATCTATATATTTCCCCTTAAATAGACGGCTATCTTCCACCAAGATTAAGAATAACTTTTGTTTTATAGTTTTTATAACATTTTTAAATTAAAGGTATTTTTAATATGTACTTAAAAGCATAATTTTTCACAGCAAATTGGTAAATAACAAATATAATTAACAGGGAATTTTCCATAAATAAATATGAAGAAAAATCTGCAGCGATCTACTCTCATTCTATCTATTTTTTTTTTTTTTTTCCTTTTCTTTTCATACTGAGCGTAGATAAATTCTATATAAACAAAGAATTTTTCCTGCGTTTTTTTTTTATGTATAAAGAAAGTATTTAAAAAAGGAACTACTCTTAAATCAAAGTTATTTTTTAACAAAGTAAAAACAAAAGTATTTCTTTTATTTTTAGAAAAATTCAGAATTTTATATATTTTAATGATTAAAATTAATTTTAACTAAAACTTTTATCATTATTGTTACGTAAAAATAGTTTATTTTCATCATACATCTGTACTTAGTACATGTATCAAATTCATAATAGTTCATGCATGTGTTATAACGATACTATGTGCGTATGTTAGAAAACCACTTCTTCACAACCATGTGGAAGATAGCGTTTTAGTTATTTCTTGAAATGATGAGGCGTATTATTTTTACGATAATTTCAGTTCTAAAAGAAATTTTTCAGAAAGCGGTTTGTTTTTAATCTTTTTTTTTTTTTTTTTTTTTTTTGGTATTTTAAAATTTACTATTTACTATAAATGTAAAAAATTTAACAAAAAGAAAAAAAAAAGAAAAGTAGAATTTTTAACAAACATAATACATTATTTATACAGTCTGTATATATTTTTAAGTTTTGTTGGCTAATGCACATTGAATAAAATTAGCTGATTTATCTGTTGTTTAATTTATTGTATTCACATGTTTAATTTATTTGTTTTCGGAAAGAAATTATTTTTAACGTATTATTTTATAATAATATTCATTGCAATTTTTAAATGAAACCTTGAAATAAATATAACTCTTTTCGATCTTTATATTCAGAAAATTATAGATCCTATTTATTCATTTTATTATTTTTTTTATTATTATTATTTTTATGAACGCTTATACTTAAATACAACTAAAACTGCCTTGCACTCTTCAAGAAAAAGTTTTTATACATTCTGGTTTAGTTATCTTAATTTTTAGGCTTCTTAAATACAATTTTTATGTACATTTTTGTAAATATAAACGCTTTTCATATTAAAGAAAAGAAATCTAAAGAGATAAATAAAAAAGGTAGTATTTATAGAGGGTTTTTATTGTATAAAATAAAGAATTTTTGGTGTTTTAACAAATATTTTAGTATGCAAATATAAGCTACTTATTTTTCACTCATAGGATATTCTGTAAAGCTTTAAGTATTTTGACTAAAGTTAAGCTGTACTATGAGTCAAATAGCATGTACAATTAATGTAAGAATAATATTAACAATATTTTCTATTGAAATTCAAAGTTTGAAATGTTAAATTTATTTACTTAAATAAAAATTATATTTATGTTACTATAATCATAGTTAGTTGACAAACTTCCAGATTACTAAGTACTAATAATATTTAATTGAAATTTTTGATTTAATCAAAATAAAGATATAGTAACGAAATAAAAGTATATTAAAAAAAAAAAAAAAAAAAAAGAGTTAATTGTAATTCCAAAAAATTGGCATTTATGTAAATTTTATTTATTTATTTATTTTTATTTATTATTATTACTATTATTATTATTATTATTTGTTTTCACTTGAAACATTGAAATGGATTTTTTCATGTTTTTTTTTTTTTTTTTTTTTTTTTTTTTTTTTAAATTGTTTTTACTGTTTATAGGTAAAATTTTTATTTATTTATTTACTTATTTATTTCATTTTATTTTATTCATTTATTTACAAGTAGGCTTTACTCGCTTCGATTGTCACTATATTTAAATGATTAAAAAAAAAAAAAAAAAAAGACTATTATTTATATCACTTTACAAATAAATGTTAAACAGAAAATTCATTGAAACTACTCAAAATCACTCTTGTTGGTTCATTACTGCGTTCGGCAGCATCTTACTTACACACGTGGTTTCGTGTTCATGTCTCTATTGCATGCAACAACGATAAGCAACCGTTGACTTCAATTTAGATTTTTATCGAATAACAGTTTTGCAACAGACAGTATCAGGGGGAAAAATGAAGTAGCAGTAATATTTTATTGGATGTATCCTCTCGCGACCAAAATATGATAGCAATTTCATGCCACATATAGTATTACAATATGCTACTTCAACCTTGTTTTAGACATCTAATATTTCTGTGGTTATATAAACTCCCCATTCTAAATATTTTATTTTTATTTATTTAAATATCAATTTGAAATAATCAAATATCAATGCCCGCCAGCTTGCAAGTGCACATATATCTGGGAGCCACATATAGCTGCCCATTTATTTGTTTATTAAATTTGCGTACTGGTTGGTATATAGAAAAATGAATAAATAGGCAAATATGATCATGTATAGCTGTGTTATAGTTCTCTGCTGGCGACTTTTGAATTTTAGTCATCATTCTAGAAGTGGATTATTTTGTTTAAATTTTCGTATAAAATGGGAAAAAGATTTCAGTACCTATTTTGCTAAAATTTTTATTGGTTGCAGTTTTTCGTTAACATATAAGAATAATTTATATTTCGTTTATTTATTTACTTATTAATTATTATTATTGTTTATTTTATTTTATTTATTCTTTTTTTTATGTACGGCTAGGTTTAAAGTAGTGGTTGTAGAGTTAAATTTTCTATTTAATTTTTTTTCTTTTTCTTTTAAATAATCTTCCCAGAAAAAAAAGAAGAAAAAAAGATTTCGCCTTCAAATGAATGAATTAAA
Source organism: Salticus scenicus (assembly GCA_963930645.1). NCBI lineage: Eukaryota > Metazoa > Arthropoda > Arachnida > Araneae > Salticidae > Salticus > Salticus scenicus. The sequence continues at coordinate 92,142,145 of OZ005654.1, forward strand.
TAAATAAAAAGTAAATTGTGTAATAGTCGTTGCTAAGATACGCAGACGATTGAAATGGAATAATAAATTTTAGAAAATGAAACAGAAAAGTCAATGAATGAAACCGAAAAATAAATAAATGAATTTTTCTAATTCTAAATTCGAAAAAAACTCTCAGTGAGATGCATACTTGCAGGGTCCCAGCTACACATATGTCAAGTTTTGCAGTTCTGCGATTAGTAGTTTGAGCAACAAAGCGCAGAAACACACAGACAAATAGATATGCAAACACTTCTCTTTATTTGTATAGATTTTACCGAAAAATGTTCTAAAATCTAATTTTACAATATAGTATATTACATCTTTTCTTAACCTTACTACAATTATTTGAAACTTTTAGAAAAATATGCTTCTGTAACCATTTTTATTTTATTAAAATAAAAAATGTTAAATGACGTAAAGGTAGCTAATCAAAATATTAATAACACGGATCTATATTTTACTATAATAACTATAGCATGCTTTTTTACAAATTATATTTTTTAAAAGTATTTCTATTTTAAAACTGCTATTGACCATTTATGTATTTTTTTAAATAAAATTAATAATAATAATAATAATAATAATAATAACAACTATTTTTTTTTCTTATTAGAAACAGATTTAATGTTAAATATATTAATAAGATTTTAACATTTAAAAATCAAAAAACGCCCCCACCCCTTTTTACCTCAAATGTTCAAAATACTTTTATCAAACAATTGAGTCATATTTCTTAATTTTCATTTAAAAGTTTTCCTCGTGTCACATTGAAAATATGTTTGTCTTTGAAAAATAAATAAATAACATAATATAATATATTATAAAGAGTATAAACAAATACTTATCTAACAACTTTAAAGTTCTTTGTTTTTTTAAGATAAATATTTATATTCATCAAAAACACATAAATAAATCCTTTGAAAATTTTCATTTTATTTTCTTAAAAAAAAAAAAAAAAAAAAAAAAAAAAGTGAACCTTTCAACTTATACTCCATCTTTCTTATCCATGCACACAACGTAAAATTCATTTTATGTTAAAATACATAATTCACATGTGGGAAGATTCCGAAACTCTGAAGCAAAACAAACATTAAAAAAAGAAAATAAAAAGTTTTCTGCGAGATAAATTACCCTTTAAAACATATTTATGATTTTCACCTTATCTCTCTTTAGATTCCCTTGATGCTACTTCTCTTTCACGCCACTTAACATTCAAAACATAATCTCGACACCCGTGTGCGAAAATATGTATTTATTTATCTTAAAAGTCACTAATAAGCTTCGTGTAAGATACTGGAAATCATGTCCTCATTTCCGGCTCCTTGTTTTCTCTCGTAATGACATGCAGTGATATAACAAAATTTATCAAGTACACTTTTAACGCACGTGATAAAGAAGGACATTTACATATCACCGTCCTAAGCAATAACATAATTCATTTTAAGCGTCCTCTAGCGTCCCTTAAGTGTTTCGTGACTGAGTCTCATTCTTTAGAAGATAGTTCAAACTTCCGTGCGGTGTTTCCTACAGAAGGGGGTAGATGAAAAGTACCGGTATTTCTTTGCAAATAAGAAGAAACGGTCACGGTCTTTGCGGGAGAAGCGTTTCATTTAATTTTTCTGATGGAATTTGAGGAAGACAGGGTGGGTAAATTTTAACAGTAAAAAGAAGAAAGAAAATGATGAAACAAATAATAGAGAAAAGACATTGCCGTAAAAAATGAATAAAAAAATAATATCTTTACTTTGATGTTCAATAATTTTTTTTTTTTTTTTTTTTTTTTTTTTTCTCTGCCCTAGAAAAAGTAAAAGAAATGGAATAAAATAAAACCGAGAAAAGGTGGAATGTAATTAAAGGAAACATGATGTAGTAGAAAACGTGTTTCTATCATGTTAAATTTAATTGATGATTAGATTTGTTTATTTTTAAGTTCTTTTAATGAAGTGAGTGGAATAGTGATAGTACGTTTATGGTAATGTGATGCGTTGTATGTTGTAAAAAAAAAAAAAACAGCATGTTATCTGTAGAATGGACTTCAAGAGACACGGGTTTCATCTCTATAATTCACACAGTTTAATTACGGTAATTACATCCTGTGAATTTTTTAAAATGCGAAGGAAAATGTGTTTTTCACCAAATCTTTAAATAAATTGTGAATAGAAATAATTTCGGCGACTTCAACAGTATTTAACTTTGATGAAGTTTCATTTTTGTAGGTTTATGAGAAATTAAAAACTCACATGTGAGCAATTTAAACTGCACTAGATAAACATTGAAATACTCTAAACGCAATGTCAATGTAATAGCAGTCCGCGTGTTATTGCTTTGACAGCATTACAGCTTTAATTTTAAGTATATTTATGATACTTTATCATGTAAAATTTAAAATTCAAGGTATTATTTGAATTCAGTCACAACGATTGAGTCATACTACTTCTTATTTTTCTTATTTTTAAAAGGAATATAATTTTTCTTTGCAATATTAAAAGCATGTTTGGCTTCAAAAAATTAATAAATAAGTAAATAAAAAGATTAAAAAAAAAAAAGAAAAAGAAAAAAAAGAAAGAAAGAAAGGTTTTGTGACTTTTAGTCGATAAAGTTTTTATATTCATGAAAAGCAGATAAACAAATCCTTTGAAAAAAATATGTTCGTAAAAGTGAGAGAGAGAGAGAGAGATTTTAACTTTGCTAGGATATTTCTTATCCATGCAAACAACGCAAAACTATTTTTGTGTTAAAACCATAATTAAAATGTGATAGATTCTTTAATTCTGTACCGAAACAAACAAAAAAAAAAAAAAAGAAGAAAGAAGAAGATTTTCGTGAGATGAATAACCCTTTAAAACATATTTCTGCCTTTCACCTAATTTCTCCTTAGATTTCCTTGATGCTATTTCTCTTTCACGCCACTTAACATGCAAAGTATAATCTCGACACACGAGTGCGAAAATATGTATTTATTTATCATAAAAGTCACTAATAAGCTTCGTGTAAGATACTGAATATCATGTTCTCATTCCCGGCTCCTTGTTTTCTATCGTAATGGCATGCAGTGATATAACAAAATTTACCAAGTATAATTTTAACGCACGTGATGTAGAAGGACATTTACATATCACCGTCCTAAGCAATAACATAATTCATTTTAAGCGTCCTCTAGCGTCCCTTAAGTGTTTCGTGACTGAGTCTCATTCTTTAGAAGATAGTTCGAACTTCCGTGCGGTATTTTCTACAGAATAGGGTAGTCGAGAAGTACCGGTACTTCTTTGCAAATAAGAAGAAACGGTCATGGTATGTGCGGGGGAAACGTTTTCATTTAATTTTTCTGATGGAGTTTGCGGAAGATAGGGTAAGAAATTTTTAGTAGTAAAAAGAAAGAAAATGATGAAACAAATAATAGATAAAAGATGATACTAGGGGAAGAAAATGATAAAAAAAAACTTTTTACTTTGATGTTTAATATATTCTTTTTTATTTCTTTATTTTTTCTACTTCGGAAAATATAAATAAAATAAACAAAATAAAATAAAAGAGCATAAAAGGTGGAATACAATCAAAAGAAACATGATGTAGTGGAAAACGTGCCGCTATCATTTTAAATTAAATTGTTGACCTGATTTATTCATTTTTAACTTTTTTAATAAAGTACGGGGGATAGTGATAGTACATTAATGGTAATGCAATGAGTTTTATGTTTTAAAAATGTTGCAAATAACAGAGCGGATGTATCTGGAGGATTGATTTCATAAGACGCATGTTTCATCTCTATAATTTACTCGATCCAATTACATTAATTACATCTTATGAATTTTGAAAAAGAAAAAAAGTAAAGGTGCATTTTTTTTTTTAATTATGAGTTAATTTTAGAGAATTAAGCAGTATTTATTTTGGTTGAAGCTCAGATTTTTATAGGATTTAGACAAATAAGTATAGTTTACCTGAAGAGCAAATTAAATGGCTCTACATAACCATTCAATAACTTAATTGCAATATCAAGGTATAATAGAATGTATAATACTTCATATATAGAATATTCGACTGTTATTGCTGTCTGTTCAAGTATAAATTCAAATTATGCAAAACATATATGCATTCCGATTCTCATAATTGTAAAGAAATTAGATTTTTTTTTTTTTTTTTTTTTTTAATAGAACGTGATTATCGAAAATGATTATTGAAATAAACACCACCTGGATCAAAAAGTTCACGAAATCACCACCGATTGATGTTCTGAGTCCCCTCATTTCATTTCCTCTTCATTGTTTCTTTCTCTCTTTGGATTTTGAAAAAAAAAATCAGTTTACCAGTAAAACAAACGCTTTACACTTGGTCTTGATTTGTCAAATATGATAAATGCAACGGCAAGCTGTCGACATTGAAGACAGACGAGAACGTCGACAAAGTGAAAGAAATGTTCGACGAAAACCGTAAATTCGCAATGAAAGAACTGGCAGATGACTTTAACATTTCTTATAGAACCGTTCTAGGTATTATGGTTAATGACTTGGGTTTGCACCGTGTTGCAGCAAAGTTTGTGTCGAAAGACCTGAATTTCATGCTATAAAAGGGCCGCGTCAATATCACCAACAACATGATTCCCAAGGATTAATCCGACACAACATGCATGAAACGATTTACTACTGGTGACTAGACGAGGTTTTTTGAGTATGAGACGCAATCCAGACATAAGGTGAGCGAGTGGTGAGCGCCCAATGAACCAAGACTGAAAGAAAAACACGTCGTTTACAGTCGAAAGAGGAGGTAAGGCTCACGATTTTCATGGATTACAATGGTATAGTGCATCATGAATTTCTGCCAGAGAATCAGCCATTCAGCAATGAATATTATTTGGATGACGTAATGAGGCGTTTGCGTGAAGCAATTCGTACAAAAAGGATCTCTGGGCAAAACACTCGTGGATATTGCACCAAGACAATGCACCGTTGCACAATGAAATCATTATTTGCGAGTTTCTCCCCAAAAACTTAATCTCCGGTTTTCGAATACCATTTCACAGCCTTCAAATTCGCCTGATTCAGCTCCCTCTATTTTTTTCTGTTTGATAGACTCAAAACACCGTTACGGGAATATGTTTTAGCAGCCGAGAGGAGGTTATACCAAAATTGAAGAAGGTTCTGATGGATATATCGAAAATCGAGTACCACAAATGCTTTAAGAATGCATCAAGGGCTGGGATAAGTGGAATACAATCGATGGGGATTATTTCGAAGGGTGACACACCAATTTGTAAGAATAAACTTGTATTTTTATTTTTGCGAATGGGATCCTGGAATTTTTTGCTCAAGGTGGTATATTTCTTACATATTATGATTATATTAACATGCATTATGAAATTAAATGTAATTTATAAGCAATATATTTTCTTTACCATTATTTTTTTATATACATATAACTAAAGTCAGCAATTATTTTATTAATTTGTTTACAATTATAAGAACAATTGATTTGTTCGCCCATTTTTAAAGTTATGGTTTTAGTTAATATTTTGAAAACATCTTTCCATAGATAAAAAATCCGCCCAGTTACATAGAATTAACTTGTTTTTCAATCTCAGTACTATCGGATTTTCCGTAGATATTATTCTCACGTTTTTAAAATTAACTAAACTAAGTGACATGAACCTTTCTAATAATATAATAATATATATGTATAAATTTTTAGATCATGAGAATAAAGGAGCTGAGTTAAAAAATTAATGTTTCTTTCAACAAATTATTTTCATTGCTCTAGATTTCCGACAAAAATTTCCATTTTATTAAAATTAATAACTACTCTTTTAATATGAATAAAATGCTGAAAGTTGTACGTTTAGGACTTGCGGACATTTTCTTGTTGTTCATAATAGTAGATACAATTATTAAATTTTGTTTTCCGTTAGCTTTTATTACTCCTCGGAACAATAAAGATTAAATTTTAAAATTCCACATTCACACCTGCTTTTGAAACGCGTGCTCTATATTTTTCTATCCTGAGATCATCTCAATAACATTTAATTTTTTTTAGTCCATCAAGAATAAAGTGTTTGTAATCCGAAACTAAAGCTACCAGTTCACATTGTCTTTTGTCATGATAATAGTTTCTCGTATTATTATTATATTTTTTATGTTATTTTTAATGCCACTCGGATATTCCGAGCCCCGGTAGTGGAACTATCCAGATTTAATGCACCAGGGGAGCGCCTTCCCTTTTTTAGAGGAACGTCACGAGGTAGGAAGAACGATTTAGCTCCAGAAGTTGGAAAAGATGACAGAACCAGCAAACAACAGAAACTCGAATTTTGATCCGGATCGAATTAAGCCTATGCTCCTGCACCCACAGACGAATAACTTTTTGATGGGAACTTGGAGAACTTTGCGACCATGATGAAATTTAATGTGCATCAGTCGCCATTAGCGTATACGACAGTCTTCGACCGGCTCGAGGACCGAACCCGCAATCTTTCGATTACGAGCTCGCTGCTCTTACCGACCAGGCTAAAGAGGCCTTCTTATTTGTTATTATTATTATTGTTATTAACAGTTTTTTTATTGTACATTTTAATTTATTTTGTGATTTCCCAATTATTTATAATAGGTGTAAATGGTCTTCTGAAAATGTTCACTTTAAAACCATTGATAATTTCTTCGGCCGACGTATTTGGTAAAGAAGTAAGATGAATTTTGTAAGATTTATACATATGAAACTACTTTTATTTGCTTCCGCATCCCTTTTCCACTGAACCATCAATTCTTACGCATGATAGAATTTTCTTTGACACTTTTAAATATTCTAATTTCTTTTTCTATATGACAATTTGGCATTCGAATCCCACTTAGAAAACGTACTTTTCACATTTCAGTTCATACAAATTGTTCATTGACAAACATTAAATAGTTTATATGAAGCAGCTTATATGTGAATATCTTATATATTCGTATTAACCCTAGACAATACGTCTAATGCCCCAAACCACTCTCTTGCTCCTCAATGCCTTTTTCTGGTCAATTTTGTCCATTTATTCCTTCCAGCCGTTTTTTTTTTTTTTTTTTTTTTTTTTCACATGTGACATTGTGAGGGTTTTTTTTTTTTTTTTTTTTTTTTTTTGTCCCATGCTTTTTCCTATGGAATATTGACTCTTTTTTGCCGTGTTTATATGAGTTTTTAGTTTATTTTCCTCGTTTTCTATAATCTATTAGAATTCTAGAGCGTTTGCCTATATCCTCGAGGGCAAAGTTATTTAAAAATCTCTGCAAATAGATGAGACTACAAGAGGCGGGTTTCTGCAACTATAATCTTGGTTTATTACCAAAATCTAGAAAATCAAGCGAGAATTTCTCGCAATATAAATGATTCAGAATATTTAGAGTACTCAGAATATTGTTTTTAGAAATGTGTACACTAGAAATTCTTGATATTTTCGTCTATTTATTGGCGTGCCTTATGCGCATAGATGGGAAATCTATATTTCTAGTTAAGGGATTTAGAAAATGACTACTTATTTATTCTAGAGAAAGGTGGTATATTTTTCTTTTGCAGTGTAATGTATATCTAATTCCCGAAACAGGGTTTTGTACTTTTGAATAGATTTTTATTTATTTTTATTATGGAGATATAAAAAATTAATAATTCATTGTTTTTTTTCTTTAAATATAGTGAAAATCGAAGTGGGCAAAACTTGCTAGTAATGTGATATAAAATGATAAACAGTGTACGTTGTAGAATAAATGTATACTTACATAAACTAGCTTTGTGCTGAATGGTTAATATATCATACAACTTTATTTATCCAATGATAAAACAATTATATTTCAGCAATTTTGGATAAATAAATAAACAAATGTTTGAACTTTATATTTCCCAACGAATTTATGTTCAAGAATCTTTTAATTGTTAAAGAAACATTGCCTTTAATAATTATTAATAGTATTGTTCTCTGATATAAGAATACAAAGGTTACATTCTTACATTGTAATTAAATAGTATTTTTTATTTATTTTTATTTTTTATTTTTATCACTTGGTGTTTAAAAAATATAGCGTTCAGCTTGTAACAGTCAGTCTATATTTCTCCTGCTTCTTAAAATAATAAGAATAAGAATAAGAATAAGAATAAGAATAATAAGAATAAGAATAATAACTGCATTAAAAAAAGTAATATTTAATGGGAAATTACAAGACTCTACTTAACACTGTACATAAAAAATAAAATGAAAAAACCTTTAGTAAAATTTATTAGTCATATCATCAAGCACAGGTTAAATTTTTTCCCTTAAACAAACAAACAAAAAAAAAAAAAAAAAAAAAAAAGAGAGAGAGAGAGAGAGAGAGAGAGAGAGAGAGAGAGAGAGAGAGAAGGAAATGTAATTATATTTTGTAAAACGTGTAAATCTGCTCAAAATAAAAAGAAAAATTAGTACAAATTATGGAAAATGAATATCATCCATTATAATTTATGCAATATTTTTCACAAGTTTGTAAACAAGTTTCAATTTCGTGTTTTAATTTCTAAAAAAAGCATAAGTTATTATAGTTAAAAAAATAATAATAATAATTTTCCCAAAGGAAAAACTAATTTTATTATCAGGAAACTTCCTCTAATTATTCGAAGCATTTTTAAATTCCGATTTTTATAATATCTTCATTAAAATATTCTTTAATAAAAGTTAAGTTTCTAAATTCTTTCTAAATTAAAGTAATAATTTTCTTCCTTCTGCAAAAGTGGAGAAATAATAAAAAAGAAATGTATCAAACAAATGTTTTGGAACTTAAATAAATATTATATTTTTTAAATTAAGTTGAAAACTTAAGATTTATTCAACGTCTTTTTTCTTATTAAAAAATAAATAAAAATAAAAATATAGCATTTCGAAAAAGGAAACAAATCTTAGAAAAATGTTAAATATTTCTTTAGTCTCGAGCTTAAAAATAAATTAAAAAAAAAAAAAAAAAAAAAAAAAAAAAATGTGGATTAACTTAATTGATGCGAAACGTAAAACTAAATATGTAAAGAATAATTAGAGCAAGCCATTAGACACATGTAAGCTCTGCACGCAACTGTTTCATTTTATTATACAATCCCAAATGAGAGCAAATATTTGCATAAAGATGTCATATCTTTTCTGAGTAGAATGCGAAAGAAAAATATATTGAAATATTTATTTTCAGCATAAAATCTGTGAGTGTAACAGACGATAAATATTCGTTCACGAGAAATAAAATAATTTTCGCTCGGAAAATTTATGTGCATAATGAGAATTTCAAATACAAATGTTTTATTTTAAGAATTGAACTATTGCACTGATGATTGATACTTTTTTTTTTTTCGAAGCATGATAATTTAAATTTCAATAATAATTTACATGAGTGTTTTTAAATGTTCATTAGTGTTACATGAGTGTTTATTATTATTATTATCATTATTATTATTATTATTATTATTAATCACAATAAGCCAAATTATACCAATAGACCAAAAACACATTTTAAACATATTCTTGTAATTATATATATTATTTTTTAATAATAGGAACAATATAAATGATTAAGTATTCATAATGATAAGTGAATATTTAATAAGGTGCTTTTCATTGGCGTACAATTGGTATACAGAAGTTTTAAAATAAAGGACAAAAAATTAAGATTTTGAAAATAATGCAAAAATGTTAAAACCCGAATAAACTACTACGTCAGAAACGCCAAAAGAAAAATAATTGTTTCTGACGTAGTAGTTTATTCGGGTTTTAATATTCCAATGCCAAATCTCCTGTTATTGTTTATACAAAAATGTATTTAAATTTTATTTTCTTTATACACACACACACACATATATATATATATATATTTCAATGTCAAGCGTTTTAAAAAAAGAAAACAAAAAACAAAAAAATAATTAATTAATTAAGCCTTATCAGTACTTACCTCCGACATTACTTCCACAAACTAATCTAATGGTACCTCAAAATCCCAGATTAAAGATTGACTTTAAATAATTTAAATTTGAATAAGGTGAAGTGGGATAAGTATAACAGCATTTTGACATAGTTCGACTTTAACTGTATTTTGTTCAGATGCTATTATACTTAAACTTGCTATTACATAAGAAATAAATAAATAAATAAATAAAAACCGTATACCTACTTTTCTTTTCTCTGTAATATATATAACATTCTTCACAAAACACAATTTAATTCAGTATAACAGGACTTATTTTAATAAATTCTTCCATAAAAAAGCATGATGCAACTGTGTTCCATTACCTAGTATCGGTTACTACATGCATTTCTTAAAATCTCTTTGGTATTGATTTAGTATTAGAGCCCCTTGGCGGCTATTAAATTTTCGTTGACTTTTTGGCAAGGAATTAAAATTGGTACCGAAATTGAGTAAAAAAAGAGTTTGGCGAAAAACGTCTGAGCTACTTAGGTGCCAAATTTCAAAGTTAACCAAAGAGTTTTGCACTGAAGGTGTTCCATTTCTATAGCACAACATTTTTCGATTTTATTCAAATTATTTTTTTTTAAATGTTTGCACATTCATTTATTTTCGATGCAAAAAGAAAAAAAAATATTTTTGGCCTATATATATATATTTCTTTATAATAACTTCCAAATGGGGTTTTTATTTAATAGGGATCCGGACATAATATCGCCGGACAAATTATTGCGTCGACTAAAAAAAAAAAAAAAAATAATAATAATAATAATAATAAATAATGTGATATATTTCATATGTGATCTCTATTGGGGGGCATAGGATCTTATATATATATATATATATATATATATATATATATGTATGTATATATATATATATCATGGAGTGGAATTTGATTATTTTATCTATATTTAAATTTAAATTATTTTATAATTTGTTTTTCACCATTCAAAATACATTTTTTAAATATTGTACAATAGTGCTGACATCAAAGCTAAACAGTGGTTATAAACATAAATTAAAAATTATAAAATTAATAAGCAGGATTTAATACATTGTGTTTAATTCATGTTTACAAAAGTTAATAAATAAAATTGTTTAAACCATTTTTAACAATATTCATAACAGTTTTTGTAATGAGTTTATATGTATGTCGGTGCTCTGAGAAAAGCAAATATGCATGTACTGCCATTATATTTTATATCACATTACTAATAATTACCAATTCATTAAAATAAAATTTGTAAAATGTGACATTTTAATGTGCCATTCATTTATGTAGACGTATATGCATCATTTATAAGTTTGAACTAAAAAGTACAGCATTAGCTAAATTTCGTTCTCATTAATAAGTGTACTAAATTTTGATAAAATCTAATAATCCGGACTAAACAACCGGATAGATACAATGACGAACTTTCAGTTATATATTTTTTAATTAATATATATATATATGAATATATATATATATATATATATACTAGCAGGCTTTGCCCGCTTCGCTGGACATTAAACTTAAATGAGTTATCAAAATCCCATAAATTTATTAATAACCTAAGTTCTCGCTGTGATTGGTACAAGTTTTCACGCTCGCAAAGTGAGGAGTCTGGGTCTCCACTGTCTTCGGCACAACTTACCCACTTCTTACTTCCCCTTCCTCAGCGGGTGAGTTCGAAGTTTTGCAAAATCACACTAATGTACATAATGCGTACACTTAATCAATATCCGCACACCAAAATTCGCCATTCTAAGATAATTCAAAGCGAATTCAAACGGAGAGACATGTTTTTACATATGTTTATTGGGAACGACTTCAGTATAACCCCACAACGATATTTGGCGATTTTTTTGTTGGCGATTATGGCTAAATCATAAATCTAAAAATCATAAATCATATATGATAAATGATAAAATCATAATCTAAATCAGAAATCATAAAACATAAAATCATAAATCCAAAATAAACAACATATTAGGCTGCCATATTATATCGCAAACAGTCCAGAACAACATCGTTATCCTTCAAAACTGCACCAAAGAAAAATCGCCAAATTCAGCTGTGGGGTTATACTGAAGTTATACCGTTTATTGCCCTCCGACTCCGAGAAGGGGGGGGGGGGATTTCGAATTTCGTGAAACCCAGTTACAATAAGTGCCGGATGCAAACAAACAATTTACGCACAAAATTTCGTGACCACAGAAGTCTTTAATAGAAAATATTATAAATAAATAAATACAAAACGCACAGGCTATCTCAATTGTGCAATTAAAGATCTTGGCGAAAAACGTCCAAGCTACTTCGGTTCCGAATTTCAAATTGTGCCAAAGGGATCCAATACTAAAGCGTTTCCATACACAAAATAAATAAATAAATAAAATAAAATAATAAAATAAAATAAAAACTCTTTTTTGATATTTACAAAATAAAAATAAAAAATCATGATAAAATCCAAATTATAATCATTTACAATTAAGTGGAGAACATAAAAAAAACTTCAAGAGGTACATAATAATAACAAAAAATTTTGTTTTACTGCAGGAAAGAAAAGTACTGCTTAATTAAATAAAAATATTAAACTAATTCCAAATATTTCCATGAAAATATTTATCCACGTGCAAATTCCTCATTTAAAAAAAAATCAACAACTTTTGTAGGTATTTTTCTCTATTTTTTTTATTATTCACGTGAAATTAAAAATATTTCATTTTATTTCTGGAAAATAAAAATATATATAAATGCCTATATACAAATATAAAACCTTTTACCGAATCTGGGTTAAAAACGGAAAAAGGGTAAAATAAATTAAAAATATCAGACATATATTTATAAATTTAATACCAAATGAAAGAGGCGATTTTTCTGAATCCAGGGGTGCAAAGAGTTTTTCGATGCGACAGTTAAATTTTTAAAAAATAACTAAATTATGAAATTTAAGTGGCAACGGAAAAACGTAAAAAGGGAAAAATAAATTAGAAATATCAGACCTATCGTTACAAATTCAATACCAAATGAAAGTGGTGATTTTTCTGAATCTTAGGGTGTAAACAGTTTTTCGATACGACAATTAGATTTTTTTTAAATTAACTAAAGTATGAAACTTAGATGGCAACACTTCATTTCAATCTTTTCATAATTTGTAGTGCGAATCACGTGAATAAAATGTCTTTGACTTAAAAATTTATTTTTATATTTTATTTTTCCATTCAAAGCGTTTTAGTGAAAAAATATTTATGACGCATGCGTAGGCGTTTTTTACCCACAATTTAAACACTAATCATAATTTTGAAAATTTCTATAGATATAATTTTAAGTTGGGTGAAGACCTACGTTTCTGCCAAGCGCCGTTGAATTCCGTCCGTCCGTTCTCGAGTGATGCCCGGACAAACGTATTTTAGTCTTTTACCCCCCAGGGGGCAATTGCGGGAGAATTTCTGAAAAGTTGATAGATATAATTTTAAGTTGGGTGAAAACCTAAATTCCTGCCAAGCGCCGTTGAATTCCGCCCAGCCGTTCTCAAGTGATGCCCGGACAAAAAAAGCGACATACCGACACGATCACACACACACGCACACACACACAGGCAAAATTTTCTGAAGTCATTTTCGGCTTTCATGGGGGGTGAAACGTGAAGGTATCGCAAAAATTTTCGATTCTGACAAATTTACAGACAAAAGTCTGATTTTATTAATATATATATATATATATATATATATATATATATGTATGTATCTTTGCATTTGTTCATTCAAGATTATAGATAAAAATTGGTAACAACGCTGTCTGAATAAAATAGTAAGACCTGTCATACTAAAAATACTTAAAATTATCTCTGGATAGAAAACAAAATCTAATGAATGCGATTGTAGTCTATATTTTAGCAATTACCTTGTTGCTTTATAGCAATTAAAAATTTTTTTAACTCGTTTTCAATTAATGTCAAAATTACTTCATGCTGCGCAAATGAGTATAAGTAGTTTCACCCCCCCCCCCCCCACACACACACACCTTTTTTTTTTTTTTTTTCGCCTTTACTATGTGGAGGGACAATATTGACGTGGACTTTCTTACGAGCTATTTCCTTATAAACATTTCTTTAAATCATTTAAAGGATCAAAATACCATTATATAGAATTTAATAGATGACTATATGAAAATAACGCAAGCATATGGTTAAACAATAAACTGTAATAGTAGGCTGCTGTTGACAAATTTATATAATACCTTCTAAAAATTAATATTGAAATCCGAAGATATATCTAACAAGGGAAGTATGAATCAGTAAAATTGCTATTGAAACCAAACTAAGCTTCAATTAAAGAACATGGTCGAAAACATTGGGTAATTTGCTGCAACAACTCCCATGGGGATGAGATATGGCCCCCTATTAGTTTTAGTTATTTCTTTAAAAGCCAACAAAACACGCACGTAATGTGAACCGATGGTGTAGTGCTAGCGTGCTTAACTTCGGGTACGGAGGTCGTAGGATCGAGTCCCCACAAGGGCGTTTTATACTTTTTTTTTTTTTTTTTTTTTTTTTCAACAACTGAAAAAATCATTTTTGACATTTTTAATTAAATTAAATCTTTATTTTAAAAGAAAATATTAATTATATTAAAACAACTTTTTTTTTCAGCGCGGGCAATTTAATATATTTTTTATTTTTAACCAATTTATTTATTAAATTTAAAGAAATTAATAATTTACGGGAAATACTTTTATATTATATTTAGGTAAGATTTTGTTAATGATTACATTCAGATAAAATTTTGTTCATAATTGTTTTATATAAATTATTAATTACTATTTTTTAACGACGACGTCAACAGCAAGAGTTAATCGTCTGTTCTCAATTGTATTATTCAATCAGGGAATTTTTTGCATGAAAAATCCTGAATGATGAACAGCTGTTGCTTAACTATTCGACGTCGCATTTAACTTTTATTTCAAATATTTCATTAAACAACTGTCAAATTTCGTGTTGTCGGAAGAACTGATAATAATATTGAAGACAATGACAAATTTTCTCAAAATGATTTTACTAATTTATAATTAATTTACATCTAAAAAAATTCAAAATCTGGGTAAGTATGAAATTTACAAATCAAGTAATCTCGACGAAAAGCCAAATATTTGACAAAATGTTCGTGATGAAAAATATTTGACGGTAAACAGAATTTAAATTCAAATAATTGTGATCAATCTTTTTATATTTCTTGTTCTAATTGTGAAAAATACTTATGGTTTCATGATTTTTCTACTTTTAGTCATAATTGTTATACATTAGAAACTATATTTGTAGTTTTAAACAAGGTTTTGTTTTTTATAAATAAAAAAATTAAAAAAAAAAAATGTATTTCTTAAATTCATTCTCAATACTTTATTAATTGGAATACTCAAAAAAAAAAAAAAAAAAAAAAAATCTTCTTAATGTAATAAATATTTTCTCCTAAATTAATAATTTAATTTAATTAAAAATTTTCGTTTTTTTGAAAAAATTACAAAACGCCCATGCGGGACTCGATCCGAGGGCCTCAGTAACCGAAGTCAAGCACTCTAGCACGGCACCATCGGTTCACACTACACTGTGTGTTTTGTTGGCTTTTAAAGAAATAACTTAAACTAATAGGGGCCATATCTCATCCCCATGGGAGTTGTTGCAGCAAATTTGCACTGTACCCTATGTTTTCGACCATGCTCTTTAATATAATCTTAGTTTGGTTTCAATAGCATTAACACAGCATTATTGAAATTAATTAAAACACAGCATTATTGAAATTTTGACTTGAATAATGTTGAATTTAATCCTTCGTTTGTTTGTTTGTTTGTTTATTAATACTGTTAAATTGTTTGTTTTGGTTTTTATTCATTTCATTTTCATATGTTTTACTTATTATAATTATAATTTATTAATTTAGTTTTTTTGTATATAAATTCAGTGCTGCTTTGATAGCCTATTTTTATGAAAATTAAAGTGTCTTTTTTTTTTTTTTTTAATAAATATATATATATATATAATCAATACATACAAATACATATACACATACACACATACGTCCCTGCAAGAGTTCTGAGTTAGACAGGCTTGTTCTATATGTAAGACTTCTGAATTTCGATCAATTTTACTGAATTTTAATTTGTGGTAGTAAAACAAAGCTTCATTTCTTGCTCAAATAAACTTAAACCACCAACCTACCTGTTTATTTATTATATATTTTTTTTAATCTATATTATTTTAAATGAGATTTCATTATCATAAAAGTTTAAAATTGGAATTTCCAATACGTATGTTTAAATGAGTTATTTCTTATATAAATACAATTTATTTAATGTTATAATGCTATATATATAAATATATATGGTTTTAAAATAGTTACATCACAACAGATACTATTCAAGAAAATGGTTTCAGGAAATATTATTGACAAATAAATAAATTGCGGAAAATTGAATCTAAATTACTCTCGGTTTGCTGATAACATCAAAACTTTCCTCGACAGCCTTGAGGGATTTTAAATAGTAATACATAAAATAGAATGATAATAAAATGAGATTAAATTTAATCTGAAAAGATAGTTAACGGTTATTTTTTATTTTACACGAAATGTTAATTCGTCTTCAATAATGCTGAAGTTAAAAACAATATATATATATATATATATATATATATATATATATATATATATATATATATATATATATATATATATATATATATATATATATATATTGTATTTTCACACGTTGCTTGCCTACAAAGAAAATAAAAATCAGTTAAACTAACAATCAGAAATATATTTTCAGCATTAACGTACGAAGAAGAAATTTTTGTATTAATAATAAGTGCAAACGTCAGAAACATGAAACAAATTCTTGAAAAAATTACACTAAGCATATTGGAATTCATAATTATAATGATATATCTGAATGGTAAGTATATCAGGCTAACTTTATTGAGAAAATTAAACATCTAAAGACCGAAAATATTTTCTTTTTCAGTTAAAATATGTGTGTGTAGCTGAATAAAAAAATTCCATTTTCTTCTTTAAAGAGTTTCATTAACAGAGAAATTATATGGATTATCTTCTTCTATGACTAAAATGTCCTAATTTTTGCTGCATAAAATTATAGAACTTTCTGCGATGAAAAAGCCGATTTTTACTCAAAACAGTCAGAGTGATAAATATTTCGCATGAATTGCATTAACTTTTGTAAAGAAAAAAAAAATAATTCTTTAAAGTTTTTTTTAGAAAACTCCGTCATTCTTGGCATTATGTCTAAATATGAAATATAGCACTTAGAATTTTGCTACAAATGTGATCCCCTTAAGAATATTCAAAAATATATAGTTTTTATTTATTTATTTATTTATTTTTCGTGGAAAATCGTTTTAAGTGAAAAAGGTTTCAGACGTAGTATCATGGCGAATTGGAATTTATAAAGTTTTTTTTTTTTTTTTTTTTTTCCGCAAAAGTTTATAAAAATATTTTCTTAATAATAACTGTTTTAATTAAGGGCCTAATGCGAGTTTAAGTTTCGTAATTTTTATCGAACTCAATTATCATATAGAAATATTTTACAAGAATAATTGTTTATAATTGTTTAAAAGTATAAAACTTTTAAAATCTGAAGAATTTTTATGTATTTAATAGTAGGAGATATAGTTATTGATAACTTAAAACACATGTAAACGTTTATACATACAGATTAAGAGAAGTTCCTTATTACGAAATTATATTTTTAATGAAGCTGCCCAACAAATAATACAATTTTTTAAATGTGTTTTGAGCTTTGATTTTTAAAACGTAGTTATATAAAACATTTCTTTCTATTATCAACCTGGTTAGCATGTAATATTTCATAAATAGTGATATACAAAATTCATTACATTTATTTACAACTCCAATAGCCTAAAACTGAAATTAAACTGTTAAAGGGTTAAAAAATGAAGTACATTTTAATATTTTGTGTAATAAAAGCAATTTTGAAGAAAAGTTTTGTACTTATCTACAACTAAGATTTTAAACGCGATCTCTTTTTAACGCACGGATGGAAAAGTTGAACTAATTCTTTACTTTTGTTTTGTTTTAAATTTGAATAAAAATAAATTATTCAGTATATAAGCATTTTTTGCCATAAAATTACACAGAGAGTATCAAAAGTAATAACCCAATTTTGAACCACAATTTTCTTAAAGAAAACACACAAAATAAATGAAAAGAGTACGAAAAATTTTCAAAGTACCAAAGTTTTGTCAAATACATTATAAATGTTTAATGTGCCCGCCACCAGTAGCACGTATAGTATCAAGGCGAGGGCTAAATGAACCCTATTGCTTATAATAGTCTGTGTTGCAGGTCCTTGATGTATGTAGGTAATAATCGTTCATATTGATTTGTACCACTATTATCATCATTCATTGGTTAAAATTTTGAATATTAAAATCAACGGCATTCGCCTTGCATAAAGTATAGGAAGAATTTAGGTATTATCTTGATGTAGCATTGTTCGAGACAGACACATTGAATCTTTATATGTAAGTGAATCAAAAATGAATAAGAATTTTTGAATTTGAATTTATTCGCACAACATATAAACATGAAAGTTAGAAAATACTTTTGATATAGGCTTCTGATTTTGTTATGTATTTTTCCCAATTAATTAAAAGTTTTTTTATTGCCATCTTGGTAAAAAGAGTGAGGGCGCATTTCCAACCAACTGCGCACGAAAGTCCTAACAACAGCATCGTCATCGAATCGTTCACATTCTAGTGCTTTTTTCAGAGGACCAAAGGAGTGATACTAACATGGGATAGGTCAGCAGTGTAAGAATTTCATCCAGTGTTGTCCAATGCGATTTCTCAAACTTTTTAGATATTTATGTGGTGTGTGGAATCGTGAATAGTGAAGCAAAATCATGTTTCTGATCGAAAATCTCATCATATTTTCCGCCGATATGTAAGCTTTGTCTCATCTAAAGTGAGCAGAAGAAAACAGCATTAACTGTACGATATTCTTGGGGTATTTCGATGTTCAAAGAGCTTTAAAGTTCCGAAATACCACCAAAAGGAGAGTTTGTCCCTCTTAGCTGGTATTGACATTTTACACATGGTATTTTTAGACTTGGCTTCTCAAATTCTGCTTCATGTCTCAGAATGGTTTCAGCTGATTTGACGCCTTTACCTGTGACAAATTTTATAATAATGCATTGTGCAACATGAAGATGAAACTCTTTTTCACTCATTGTAAAACTTACTAAAACGAGGAATGAAATGATCATACAGCATTGCAGGTAGTCATGTGACCTTACGAATTTCAATACCTAGCAGTGCTTGTCTCTTCAGAACGCACCATACACTGAGGATAAATTCTGTAACTGCCATCTAGAATATATATTGTGGCTCTAGAATAAATATTTCCATGTCATCCTTATAAATTCTAATCTCCTTCGAAAGCGAGTTCTAGAAGCCCCTATTAGAATTCTAGAGCGTTTGTCTATATTATCGAGAGCAAAGTTATTTAAAAATCTCTGCAAATATATGAGACTACAAGAGGCCGGTTTCAGCAACTATAATCTTGGTTTATTACCCAATTCTAGAGAATCGAGAGAGAATTTCTCGCAATACAGAAGATTCAGAATATTTGGAATATTCAGAATATTGTTTCACCATCTAGAAATGTTTAGACTAGAAAGTCTCGAAAATTTCGTCTATTTAGTTTATTGGCGTGCCTTAAGCGCATATCTTTGAAATCCATATTTCTAGTCAGGGATTTAGAAAATGGCGATTTATCCATTGTAGAGGAAGGCGGTACCTTTTTTTCTCAGTGTACCGAAGGAATTTCGGTTCATATTTTATTCACTCTCATAATGCCATTGATTAAACTTCATTAATAATCTTTTCATTTTTATACATTCTGTACTTAAACTATATTATTAATTAAATTTATTTCTTCATCTTTAATTATTATCAAAAAGGAACACGACGTACTAACAAAAAAAAAAAAAAAAAAAAAAAAAATCAATGTCTACACACGTAGTAATTCAAAAGGAAAAATAAATAAAATGGATTTTTTATCAAAAATTTATAAATTGTAAATAGATTAATAGATTAGGAAATATTTCTTTTGTAAACAAATTTCTATCTCATTTCTTATAGAAGTTTATAATTAAAATTGGAAAACGCATACAATTTGCTTTTTTGAAGAAATGGAAATCTCCTTTTTTTTTAATTTACATTTTAATTATCTTATGCAATTTTTCTGTCATTTTTTTTCCCTCTGTCGAACATTTCACATATTTTGTAATCAACGCAATATTTGCTAAGACTAAAAAAATTAGCTTCTTTTTAATTTTGTAGAATCATTATTTTGTTTAAGTTAAATAATATGTATGTGCATAAGAATATATTGCAGAAAAAGAATTTAGTAACAAGATATTTTATATAAAAGAGTATATATAAATATAAATTTTGATTATTTCGAAAAATATATTAATTATTAATAGCTTACTAAAAACTTACGCTTTAAAGAGGTCTGTTAAATTTAGATTAATAAACAAAATTTCATTAATAAAAAACTGTTTATTTCACTAAAAAAATTCAATTTTTAAAGGATTTGGAATTTGTAATCAATACTTACATACATATTATTCAATTTTTTTAAGTATTTCTTAAAATATATTACTCACTATATTTTGATGAGAACAGCTCTTTCCCACTCTTCTACAAATATAAACAACACGTCCCGGCTAACTAGTAGAGTGAAATTCTTATTCAGTTACAATTTTGTAATTTTTGCTATCAGCTGACGATAAAAAATAAATTATGCGATGTTTTCGAAAAATAAAATCTTTAAAAAGGCTCCTTATTTTGCAGTAAAATGATAAAAAAAGCAGAGAAAGAAAGAAAGAAATTTTAAGAAGTTATTAGAAGTTATTTATGTACCACTATCCAAAACAATTATTATCTCTTAGCAAATCCTGGCAAATTATCAACAAAATAATTAAAATCAATAACATATATTTCAATTTCGTTCAATATTTTCTAATTTAACGCTAAAGTTAACTTCATTATTAATTTTTTCATAGTTCCACCTAACTTTGTAAGTTTTCATATTTTCGTATTCAAACCGGGAGTAGAAGTTATTGATGAATACAGCCCTTTATATACAAGTTATGTTTGAATCACCATAATATAAAAATATAATTTTTGTTTGCATAAAAAAAGAAATACGAAGATTTAAAATTTTATAGAGGAATAAAACCGTATTTTTAACATAAAAAAATAATTTATGTATATTGCTAATATATACAATGCACTTTACATTGTGTCTAGTCTATTTATAATTTTACCTCCTAATTAAAAAAAAAAATTAAATTAAAAAATTAAAAAATTAAAAAAAGGCCTTTTAAAATCTATATATACTGTCATTAAATAATATCTCTGGATAGAAATGCTGTAGATTGGATATTATCTTTAAATTGATAACAAAGTATACTGATAACACCTGAAGTAGCACATTTTGTTTTTTAAAACGTCACAAAAACCATTTCTTATTTTGTTCACATATATCATATTCTAAAATGCACCAAGTAAAATGAAGCGTCATAATCATCGTGTCTCGTCAATTTTAAAATTTTCCAATAGTGCTTCCAATGTAAATGAAGCTTTCTGTGAAACATATTTCGTAAGTAAAAACTTTCCAAAAAAATGGCACATTTTCATTAACCTTGTCTTGAGAATGGCACATATATCAATTATTATTTAAACTTACAAACTTTTTCACACACCATAAAAGTAATGAAATAACTACCGGTTTCTAAAGCATGTGGTCTTTCTTCTTCAGGTGCAAAACACGAGCTACTACCTTAGAGGCAAAAGCAAAACTGAAAACAGGGCAAAACCCAAAAGGACAGGAGCAAACACAACTACCAATAGAAAAAATCGTACTAAAGCAATGAGAGAGTAACACAAACAAAAAAAGGGAAACAAGAGAAACAAACATAAAAATTGCAGTAAAGAGAGAGTGTTTATATATATATATATATATATATATATATATATATATATGTATATATACTTTTTAATTTTTTATTTATTTAAGTATCATTTTTTTTTATTTAATTGTTTTTTATTGTTTTGTTTATTTTATATTTATAATTATTTTACTTTTTATTTATTTATATATTTTATTATTTTTATTTTTAAAAATGATAGTAATAACAATTCAATAGAAGAACAATAAAATTAAATATAAGGCCTTAAACAAAAGTAAAATAAATATATATAAATAATTTAACAATCTTTTCCTTCCAATTTTTATGTTTGTTACTCTTGTTACACATTTTTTTTTTTGTGTGTGTGTTTGTGTGTGTGGATTTCTCTTTGATTGGTTTTACATGCTGTTAACTATTGGTTAGTTGTATTTGCTCCTCCCCATTTGGACTTCGTTCTGATTTCAGTCTTGCTTTTGCCTCCAAGGCAGTAGCACGTGTTTTGCACCAGAAGAAGAAAGACAACGTCCTTTTGAAACTGGTTGTGCTTTCAGTAAATGTCATGGTGTGGGAAGTTTTTCAGTTTAAATATTAGTTATGTTACACCAGGTGTTTAATTTTATACCAATTACACTGCTGCAGGAAAATCGGCCCCAACATCATTTTTTGCAATTTCTTATATAAAATGACCTCCTGAATCCGAATATGACACACATTTTGCCCTATCACCCACCTTTTTTCAGGGACGCCCCTTATTTGTATCACTTTTCGGTAATTGTATGGCTTTGAATTTTATTTGTAGGGGGGAAGGGTTATTTTAACTGTTAAATACCTTCTGAGGGGCTACAGAGTTGGGAAATTCCGAATTATGAACATTTGCAGCAAGGATGCAAATGAAAAGGGAAAAATTACAAGGGAAAAATTTAGGGGGGGGGGGATTTCCCACTGAAATTATATATCGCATTTATTATATTTTATTAATCAATTATTACTGGTATTTTTTATACCTTATATATCTATCTATCTCTCTATCTATCTATCTATCTATACATATATATATATATATATATATATATATATATATATATATATGATGGAAGCACCATGCTCTTCGAACATTTGATTCTGAAACCAGCTTTGCACAGATCTATTTATCTCACTACAGCGACGAGAACCTTGATGAAATGACGTGACCAACACGTAGTTGTGATGTCAGGTGTCGTCATTATCATCCCCTGCTTGCGCATACTTCTGTGTGGAATCTTGGAGCAGGCGCGCTGAGACGGCAGACGGCTGTTTGGATTTCGACGATGGCAGGACCGAGCTTCGCTGCGTTACTTACGACAGACGGTTGTAATAAAGAGTTGCTATTGAAGCTGTTAAACGAACACTTTTAATAGACGGAATGTTCAAAGCTTCTATAAATTGTGGTGATTGAAAACTTTATGGAACTGACGCTAAAAAGAGAATAAGTAACTATTAAAATACAATTGAACTGTTATGATTTGACTTTTACAAGTGACTGGTTTGGTCGGCTGTTTAATATTAATTCGCACTATAATCTTGTAAATAGTGTTTCATAGTTTTCTTTATTATATTTTAAATAGTTAATAGTGATTGTGCATTAATTAATTATTAACGCCTATTTTAGTTTCCCACTATATATATATATATATATATATAATAATCCTTTTCCATTCTCCAAAGCAAATTCATAGCCATGTTCAACGTTCATATCAAGTTATGTTACGCATTTTTCTACTGTACTAAATTTCAGTACGCTCCTTGGTGCGTATACAATTTATTAAAGGCGTACAAACCCCCTCCCCCCTATATATTAAAAAAAAAAAAATTACATGATAGGTAAAAATTCTTTACCAAAATTTACTATGTATAGGAAAATGACTTAGTTAATGATAATTACTTCCTTTTCACCCATTTAGTAGACAAAACAATGTTTTGGATTCCAATATTCGAAGCTGCGATTTTGCTATTATTACATGTTTTGAACTTTATCGAATATGAAAATATAGTTTTAAGCGGTTGGGTTGTATGTTTGAGTACATTTATGTTAAAAGCATTACGTGAAAAAAAAAAAAAAAAAAAAAAAAAGCAGCAAGCGATGAACCGTGGAATTTTGAAAATGATATGCTTAAGGTAGCTGGAAATTTGGAGTAATACCTGGCCCTGACCAACACTACCTGTAATAATGCCTCCGAGGTGAGCTCTACGTCACGGAAGATCGGCCGATTTCATCCAATCCCCACGGTCCAACATGTATCACATGAAGTGTTGATTGGATAAAATCGGCCGATCTTCCATGACGTAGAGCTCAGCTCGGAGGCATTATTACAGGAGGTGTTGCCCTGACCAAGCGAATGTAGTGCAAAGGATCAGATTCAAGGTACAATTCTCTCCGTTAGCTCATCTGTAAACTGACAAAAATGTTTTCACAAGTACAAATCTACATTAGTTTTTGCATGGGAAAATGTTAGTCTAAATATGTATTGTGTATAGTTTTGCTAGTTGTTCTGTAGTTTGAGTATAATTAAAACTTATAACATAAGTTTGGATAGGTAAACATGTTATCTTGCAGTCGTGTACGAGATATTAGTGCCATAAATTGTGGGTGCACTGATCCTCGTACTTACTTTAAATCATGATTTTCACTATGTTTCAAACAAGCCCTGATTATTTCGGTATGTTTCAAAAAATTGTGCAGGTAAAAGTAATCTGAATAATTTGCAATATATATTTTATTATTTCATACTACCCTTAAATATTTTAGGAATATTCAAACATATAATTGAGGTAGGGGTTAACGGAATTTGACACCATTGCCAGTACCTCTGAAGTATGTTTCATATAATAGAATATTTTTCCATTTAATATTTATAAATTGACCTATATTAGGTTTGTTCAATAAAATATATATTCTGGTAACATTTTTTATGGTTTTTGATGTATTTTTTAGAGATATGAAATCTTTAAAGTGCGTTTTCTCAGTTTGCCTTTTTTCATGAGTTCATGATAATCAAAATGCTTAAATTTCTACAGAGATTTAAGAAGAGACTTATCATTTTTTTTTTAAATCTTTAATTAGACCTACCTAAGAGAATTATGGAAGTATTTTGTAATATCTTTAAAAGAAAAAATAAAAATAAAAATAAAAAATCTAATAAAAATCTTGCTTTTTTTTTTTTTTTTTTTTTTTTTTTTTTTTTTTTTACAAATGCGTAAACTTTTAATTTTTTTTCTCAAAAACTAATCATTAAATTTCAAAACCCACCCGTAATTCTTTTAAAGAGCTTCTATTAAATATTTAAAAAAATGTCCTTTATTAATTACTTATAGAAGTTTAATCATTTTCACAATCATGATTTCATGAAAGAAAGCAAACTGAGAAAACACAATTTTATGATTTTAAACCTGTAAAAATTATATCAAAAACTAAAAGAACTGTTTTTTGATAGAATCGAGTAAAAGACTGATTTTTACAACTGTGTGAAAAATACCAGAGCCGGGAACCGAACTCCGGACCTTCCGCTTAACGCGCGGATGCTCTAACCACTGAGCTACCCTGGCTGATAACCAGCTCGGCATTTCTCACATATTTTACGTTGGCAAGGTCACCGAGTCTGCACTAAAGCAGCTATATCAAGTGACAAATTTGAATATGGCATAACTCCAAACGGCCACGAAATTTCAATTCAGAAATTTAATTCATCAACCTCGAAATTAATTTTTGATAGATTCTATCAAAAATTAATTTCCAGGTTGATGAATTCAATTTCTGAACCCAGGGTAGCTCAGGGGATTGAGCATCCGTGCGTTAAGCGGAAGGCCCGGGGTTCGATTCCCGGCTCTGGTATTTTTCACATAGTTGGTAAAAATCAGCCTTCTACTCCATTCTATCAAAAATTAATTTCCAGGTTGATGAATTAAATTTCTGAATTATAAGAACTGTTGCCTGAATATATATTTTATAAAATAAAACTAATATAGTTTAGTTTATAAATATTAAATGGAAGCTTTTATATAAAATCAACTTCAGTGAAGCCGGCAATGGTGCCCACTTCCAAAAAGTGTAATTCGAACTCAGTTTTATTAGTTTGTTTTGAATTAATTAATTAAATTACTTTACCATATTTTTAATTTAACTTTCATTAGTAAAATTGAAATTGTGATAAAACTTTAAAACTATTTTAAAAAGAAAAAGTGACAAAATTTATTTTATTATTATTGTTTCTAATAGTAAATGCGTTGACTAGAGTGAGTCAAAGGGTAATTTAGAGAGAGTTATGTAAACGAAAGTCTCTGAGTTAATTAATCCTAAATAAACATCTCTGATATAGCAGAGAGTTGAAAGATGTAAATTCAAGAAATATATGAAAGTTTTCAAAAATAAATGAATGATTAATGATAATTTATTTTGTTGAATATTATTATGAAGATAAATTATCATTTATCATTGATGATTAATATTACTCTCTACATTTACTCACATTCGGAGCCTTCTCTATGGAATTTGATTCGGAGAAGATAATTGTGTTTCAATCTTTAAAATTAACCATTAAATAAATAGTATTGGTATGTTATGAAATTTTTTAAAACTGGGAAACTGCTCTGTGTTATTTGACCTGAAACGTTTCTCAATTTTTTAAGGAAGTATAATTTAGAAATGTTACCTACATTTTATCTGTCTTTGTTAGCAACAGTCATATGTTAATTTTCTTTCTTTCTTTCTTTTTTTTTTTTTTTTTTTTTTCTAAAAGATATTTTTAAATGATACATGTGTAATGTCAAGCGTAGAAATCAGGTTCATTGGTTCAATCAAGAGTAGGAATCGAAAGATTAAGTTTAATCAAGAGTGGAAAGCAAAAATTATAATTTTGATAATGCAAAAATTAAAGTAAATTAATTGAGTACACAGAAGATTTTAAGAAATGTAATCGTAAAATGCTCCAATCGAAAAAAAGGGTACATTTTCTGTATTTTTTTACATAAAAATAATAT
The DNA here is from genome assembly GCA_963930645.1 of Salticus scenicus. NCBI lineage: Eukaryota > Metazoa > Arthropoda > Arachnida > Araneae > Salticidae > Salticus > Salticus scenicus. Next base: position 92,169,103 of record OZ005654.1, read on the forward strand.
ATTATGTAATATATATATAGTCTTTGTTAACTTTTAAAGTATGAAGTAGAAGTTATGTGTATCCATCTTACCACGTCAGGGCTGGTTATTTTGTTATTACTATTAATAACTAGTTAAATCACAAATAAAATAATGATAATTGAAAATAAATAGGATTGTGTTTTACATATCGTTCTTTAATATAAAAATAAACTGCAATTATGCACTATAGTAAAATAAACTGCAAATAGAAACGTCATTTATGCACAATAATTTTTTAAATAAAATATATATCTGATTGATTTCTCATGTGCTTCAATTTGAAAAGAAAACGTATGCTTGGCTGCAGTCAATAATCAACATCAATCAAACGATTATCTACAGATAATCGTTTCAAATTTCACGCGTCTATCAGTATTTTTTTTATATTGTTTAACTACATTTCTTGAAAGTATGGTAGTCTCTGCCCAAGTGCTGACTTGGTGTTCAAATAAGGGTGATAGTCATCTGATTAAGAGAAAATAAGCGATAAAAGAGCACCGAATGACTGCATGTCTTCCAATTACCAAGCTGTCAGTCGATTTGCCCCCCCCCCCCCCCCAAAAAAAAAAAAAAAAAAAAAAAACTTTGGACTCATCCTCACTGCTAGTTTTAGGAAATGAGAATCCACTATACACCCAAATCCAGACCCTAACATAATCAAAATACCACCATCTTGCTTTTTAGAGAATATTTCATTTCTTCTATCTCGACAAACCAGATTATTTTTTTAGAACTGAATGTCATCAATCTTTTTTGTAGAACATTATTTCTAGGACACCACTTTTCATTGTGCTTATTAGTCAATTTCGGTACAGATTCTTTTCTTCCACTAAATTTTATTGCCAAACTTATTTACCTCTTTACAGACCGTAGATTTTGACATTGAGGGTTTGTGCTGTGTGGCAAAGTTGTTTCCCGATTTTAACTCTTTTGCAATCGTTTTTCTTTGTCGGGATGTCACTTTTGATGCCTGTCTAGATGATTTTCTAATGCCATAAACATTTTTAAGCTTCAAAAACAGTTTACAACATTAGGCGATTTGCTTTAATGTTTATGTAATTCTCTATTTAATTTTTCACAGTTCTTTAATGCGTCATTCTCTATTTAATTTTCCACAGTTCTTTAATGCGTCATTCTCTCCTACTCAACGCTTGAAAGACAGCAACAACAAACTATTTCATTTGCTTACAGCATGAAGTCAAATGTGTTTCAATACCTCCACAGTCCACAGTAGTCTGCTGAATCTCTCAGAATATTCAAACTATGAATTTATGGACATTTCAAAAAAAAAAAAAAGTTTGGGTATAAAGATTTATTTAGTCGGACCTATCTTTTTGAAAGGGGTTCAAATTAGAAACTTTTTTTAAACATAAAATCAAAATAATTTACTTTTAACAAACTCATCCCGAAACAATCGGGACGATTATTGAATAATTATCTCTATTGAAAAAGTTTACTTTCTCATTCATATTAGGTTCTCGACTCTAAACTTTGAGAAACGCCGGTTGGCTTGTCATTTCGATACACATTGAAAGCCTCATTATATCTAAAATATAATAAATTATTTATGCCGGGTGAAACTTAACCCTTATACTAGATATTTCATTTTATTTGAACAGTGGTCTGTTTTTTAAACTAATGACATTAGCATTATACAACCAATAAATAATAATAATAATAATAATAATAATAATAATAAATCCTATCATGAGCAGCTTTTTTTTTTTATTTAATTAAATACATAAAAAAAAAAAAAAAAAAAGTAAAGTAAATTTTTAGGGTGATCATGTGTACATATATATGTTAACTCAGTAAAATGAAGTTTTGATAAATTACGTATAAATCAAAGAATTTATCTAAATAAACGAAAGTTCTATATTTTTTAAACATAATAATTAATGTAATATTAAAGACTCAAAAATGAACATTTAGCAAATTATCCCTCTTTGATGCAGAAATTTTCAATTAAAAATCTCTGATTAATTGGGCTTACACAAATTGAATAAAATATATGCAAGTAAAACTGTGAGTTTCTCGTTGGTGTATCTGCCCGTATTTTTAGTTCAATTTATAAATACACATCTTTTATCCTATCGCTAGGAAAATCAGTACATTTATTAATCAGGAAAGAATCTAGATGTTTTTTTTTTTTTAGCTAAATAGTATTATTAATTAAAAATATACTTAATAAAACCTCATTTTATCTTTTAAATTACTGAAAATGAAATATCAAACTAATGCCGAAATAGATTGTATGTTTTTTTTTTTTTTTTTTTTTTTAACCATGTCATAAAAGTAAATATTATTTACACTTATATAATAGAATTTAAATAAAAATTGCGAAAATTAAATTTGCTCACACCTCTGGAAAAATTGATGTCATTATACGTTATTATTATTATTATTTTATGTTGACAATATTTTTTTTTTCTTTATTTAAGTTGATTATTTATTAGTGTTTTATTCGTTTAAGATTTTACATTGCGTTGAAATACTTTTTTTAATTGGATTTTGTTGAGAGGGTAAATCTAGTGAATCAATTTACTGCTTTCTTCTTTTACTTTTATATATATTTTTTTATATATATATAACTTTAAAGTTTAAATAGTTTATATACTGAGAGTCAATAATCGTAAAAATAATGAAATCTACGTTTACTATTTATACATAATTAAAATTGTGATACCTCAAAAAAAAAAAAATAAAATAAAATAAAATATATATATATATATATATATTTCATGTAATGGATACTGCAACATAAAAAACATAATACTAATAAAATAAATTAAAAAAAAAAAAAAAAAAAAAGTAAAAAACTGTTTAATAGCCACAGGTTAGATTAATTTATTAAGAAATACAAGAACAACTAAAAAAAGCGACTTGTTGTGTGCCAAAGTATAGCTGTTATAAATGGGACGAAATTGACCAATAGTAACAAGATAGATATCGTACAGATGCTCAAGGTATACGATATAGAAGACAAGAAGAACGTAAACAACATGCACTAGCCTTAAATCAGGAACACGGTGCTTTGCAAGCTGCTAAAAGATGAAAAGAATCCGACGTGCAGCGAGATGCTAGCTACCCTACAGATGACCTACGACAGTGGATAGAAAAAAAGGAAAGTAAAGAATAGGTGCTAGTCATGAGTCAAGAACATTCAGAAAGAGAAGCTGCTAGAAGTAAAGGGGAAACTTACAAACGGTGACGAAACAAGAATCATGCTGGTGCTCAACGGGCAGAGCCTAGAAACTCAAGAAAAACATCATTTTTTAATTCAAGCTCACATGCTTCTTTTACGACCAATCATATTTGGATTCTGCTGTATAGGAAGTTCTAAGAGTTATTATTATTATTATTACTATTATTGATTGTTTTTATTATTATTGTTTTGTTTTGTTTATGATCCTTCACGAAAAACGAAAATTATTATTTACATAGAAGTTCTGTAGATCTGTCAACATGATTTATTGACATGCTGCGTTGAGTTTCGAATTTCTTTATTCATAAATGTCAGCCACAATAACATAAAACTAGAAAAAATTTTACTTATATATTTTTTGTTTCCATCTCACTGTTTCTTTGCTTTGTTCTTTCTTTGATCGAAAAATTATATAAGCACTACTCCAAACCGAACAGTGTCGTGTATTCCTGTTATTTTATATAAGCTGATACTTTATTCTAATTATTTTTAACCGTTAATCAATTTTATAATTTTCAATGTAATTTAATTTTAACTTACTTAGATTTGATAATTATTCATTTATTTATAACACTTCTTACTGCTATGTAAGTTGTCATCAAAAATATATTTTTTAAAAGACGTCAATAGAATCAGGTCTCTTGTATTAGTTAAATCTTACAAAAAGTAAATCGTATACAGAAACAGCTTTATTTTAACTTCAGGTAGGTAAACAACATAGAACATTAACATAAAAAAGTAAATCTCTTGAAACGGAATGGAGCAACAAAACGAAAACGTATTTGTAAGTGGATCTTACCTGGCCAGCAAAACACAATAAATTTTTTTCCAAAAGTAAAATATTAGAGCATTTTGTATTATGTAAAACATAGCAATTTGGCAAATTGTAAAACTATTTTTTACAATTACTGTCATTATAATTACTCCATTAATATAATTATTGTCATTATAAATGTAATTATTGTCATTATATCTAACTTTTTCTCTATTTTTTAACTATTAAGCTTTCATATCTGTAAATTCACGTTAAAGTAAAAGTAAATCTTTATGCGGATTCTGGTACTTCGCAATTATTCTGTACTTTTTAAGAAACACTGCGTATTGTGGAACCAATCAGATTGCAGATATAATCGAATAAATTTAGATAATAAACAACATGATAATAAATCATCCTAAAGAGAAATACATTTGTGATTATGACTTTGTAGTCTGTCTCCCTGCCAATCCTTCCGCATGTGTATAACTACATGAATAATATATATTGACTGCAAGGCGTTGTTTAAATATTGTGAGAAATTAGAGCATGGACAGACAGAAAAAAGGACTAATTGATGTTATTTTCGCACTTAAACATAGCTGAAAATCGTTTAAAATGCTTAATACAACTGAAACTACAAGTCAACAAATTTGCAATTACAACCCCTAATGTATCTGAAATTATTTGCTGGGCCTGTAAACTCATTGCTAATCGTATCATATTATATTGAATGTATACTTTTGGGTATATGAATAATAAATGTTAGTTTAATTCTGTTTTGTGCAGCATAACGTACTGAAGGGTGTTTTTTAGAAATACCTCCCTTAGAGTGCAATGTATTGGATTTATTTTGGGCATTACAGTACATACACTGGTCGCACTGTTTATAATATTTTCAACTTGAGGATGTCGTAATATGCTTGAATAACATACATACAAGTTACAAAATTGTCCTAAATATTTACGGATGTTATAGCACTGAGAGACGGGCAGGCAGACAGACAGACAAACTAAAGCCATAATCAAAATCATAAAAATAACGTTTACACAACTGAACCATTCCATTATTAGTCCCTAATGTTTCAGAATATTTTTTCGTGGCCCTGCAAACATTAATGTTAATCACACCACATTCTATTAAAAAAACATGATTTTGTGCATATGAATACTGAATGTCAGTTTCATTTTATTCAGTACAAAGGATTCTTCTCTTCTGTATAATACAAAAGAATTATTTTGAGTATTCCAGTAAAACGTGCTATGTATAGTATTTTTCAACGGAGAACATGCTGTAGTACAAATACCAGTTTGAAGATAGTCCAAAATTATTTACTTTAAACAGAGCGTGGACACAAGTGTATGCATATAGACAGGCAAACAAACTAAATTCATTATTCTTTCTTATACGTAGTCACTGAAAATGTAATTATAGCAACTTCCAATTATAGTCCCCAAAGTATTTGAATATTTTTTCAATGGTCTGTAAACCTAAATATTAATCATACCGTATTCATTAAAAAACATGATTTTGTGCACATGAATAATAAATGTCGATTTCGTAAGATTTTTTTAAGTTCAAAGGTATTAAAATATGCTTTATAGAAATACCTTTCATAGCACATGGGTGTGGTGCGGTGGTTTGGTGTTCGGGTTAAGGCTGCTTGTCTGAACTTGGAATTGGACTAAGGAGGGTTGGACTCTGTAAATGTGTTTATAATATTAGCACATAGGAATATGCTATAGTATAACTAAATATTATATATCAGTTTCAAAACATTCTACAAATTTGTGGATATTACACTAAAAAAAAAGAAAAGAAAAGAAAATGAAAATGAAAATGAAAAAAAAAAAAAATGTACTGACATCTAAAACTGTTGCTCTAGTTAAAAAATAAATAAATAAATAAATAAATAAAAATAAAATAAAAGTGTCATCCTTCAAAACTTAGTTTCCTCTTTTAGAGAGCTCTAAACGCCGCTATTAGAATTTAACAACGTTTTCCTGCATTGTCATGATAAAACATATTTAAAAATATCTGTAAACAAGTGCGAATGCAGGAGGCGAGTTTTAGTAACCATAATTTTCGTATCTGACCCAGTTCTAGGAAATCAAGTGAGAATTTATAATATGATATATGACAGCGGTATTTCTATTGTAGTAAAACTGAGGAAACTGATTACAAAAATTATACTTTAATTAAATTAAATATTTATACATTATTCTGAGAGGGCTGCTTATGCTATTGAAGCAGATTAGAGCAACCGAAGCCTCCGCGGAGAAGTCTCAATAGTTAGGGATTCCACAGAAAAGCCCGTTCCACTGGACTTTTACACTGAGAGAAAAATCTGTAACTGACATCTAGAATCTAGTTTGTGGCTCTAGTTCTATGTTAGCCTTATAAATTCTAGTCCCCTTTAAAAGCGAGTTCTAGCATTTGTAGTATTATAGGTAGCAACAGTCTGTTTTATTTCTCTGTTTTATGATTTTTAAGGAGACATATGCTTAAATAATACGTTTGGGAAAGGTAGAGAGACAGAAAAAAAAAAAAAAAAGATCATACATGAAAAGTTTTGTTTGTTTATTTATTTATTATTATTATTATTCTTTTCGTATTACGAGTTAAATATGATCGCTACTTGAAAGAGGAAAAAAAAACAACAAAAAGATTCGATTTTAATTGATTATCTTAGAAAATTCCAGTAGCAATTCGTATCTTTTTAAACGTTTTAGCCGAAGAGGAGGCGGGAGAAAATATTGTTAAGCCAATTAAGATTCTTCACGACACCCTCGCCCACCCTGGGAACTAGGTTATATGCAAAACTGCTTTTAGTTGAACAGTCGCATGTCTCTTGCCATTCGTGGTATATTAAATGTTTGAGACGATTTTTGGTGTAAGAAGGAAGAAGTGGAATAATTTGATCTGGTTCATTGTTTTCTGTGACTGATTTTGCTGAAGACTTTGCAGTTTTGCTTCCCCACACTCATCTGTGTGCAGAAACGTTTGCTAGGTACATTTGATTTTAAGAAATATTAGAAGGCGTTCAGTATTAAGGGCCAAAGGAAGGCCCTGTGTCTGCAGATCGCCCGCAGTCCGCAGAATCTGATGTTGAAGATCGCTTTCATTTCTTTCTACTTTTTATTTATCCAGGTGAGTGCCTATTAAATTGTATAAAGCTCAGCCTGGAAAACTGAATTAAAATCCCTCATTCTGCAGCTCCACCAATGTGTCACTATCCCCTCGCAGAATTCTGCCATCACTCCTCGATCAGTCTTGATCCATCGGTGTAAACCACCACGGGGACAGAAGGAGAAAAACTATTAACATTGGTGTTTATTAAAGCTATTTAAACATCCTGTGTCGGTTTAAGTGACCAGCTATAAGAAAGGTGCTGGATTCCAGAGTTCCTTAAATATTTTGCCTAGATGTCTAGTTTTTAAGTTGAAGTATATTTGCTTTGAGGTAGATATATTTGAGTTGAAGGTGACTAGGAAGAACGCCAGTGATCATGTTGAGGACAGCAGTTTATATATTCCTGTAATAAAAAGGAGTTTAGTTGTTACGACAATTGTTTTATCCCCCCCCCTCCCCCAATGTAGCTGGCCCATAGGTTAATTTTTTTTCGATTACTATGGTGTACCAATTTTTTTAGAATTCACTACTAATTCCCCAGTTTTCCCCTGCTAGTTTTCTTAAATTATGATAGATGGTTAAGGTTTTTATTTTTATGTTATTAATGTGAGCAAACCATTTTAAGTTTTTTTTATTGTTAGGTTTAGTACTTTAGACGTGTTTTACACTGATAATTTCGATCTTTATCACCGGCATTCTTCTGACAATACGGGAAAAAGAGAAGGTTAGAACTTGAGTTTTTGAAGAGTAAAGTGTTAAGTTGAAGGATATTAAAAGGAAGCTGAAGAGGAAAAGAGCTTGATGCGCTTGTTCCTCCAGATCTTTTCTCATCCTGCCCGGGGGAATAATGGTGACATCATCTGCATAGGCGAAAATTTGAAAACCCATTGAATGATTTGAGTTTACAATATTATTGGCCATTAGGTGCCAGACGATAAGACCCACATAATAGTCTTGGAGACATTCCTTTGACGGTGGAAGGTTTGTTGAACCAAAACCCCAAATATTAAAATGGATCTGTCTGAGAGATAGGGGCTGATGATTCCCGGGATATTACTCAGGCAGTGCAAATTTTCCATAGCTTTAAGAATTTGAACCACTCTATATTATCAAATGCTCTTTGGTATCCAATGAGACGAGTGTGGTATAACTTCTTGAGTTGAAGCTGTCGGCGCAGGAAATAAGAATATTCGACAAATCTAATTCGCATGATTTGCTCTCTCTGAAACCGAACTGATTGTTATTCATAAGATTGTTCATTTCTAAAAAAGTGATTTAGTCTTGTAGGAATTAGTTTTTCTTGTAATTTGCCTAACGTTTGTAATAGGCAGATCGTGCGGTAGGAAGAGGATATGTGAAATACAAATTAATAAGGATAGTTATGTCACTTTCTTTAATGAATTTATTTAACCAAAAAGCCACGCAGGATTTCGGCATTTTCGAAATTCACCAACATTCGCGATGATTCTATTCTATTCCTATTTCCGTGTTTTGGTTTGCAACCCCCTCTAATTACTAATGTTTTTTTTTTTTTTTTTTTTTTTTTTTTTCTTTTTTTCATCAAAAATCTTTGGTCGATATTATGAGGATGGTAGATATATATAAATAACTACATCTATGATTGAAATATTGTAAATAAAAAAAAAATAATAATAAGTCCATTTATTTAAAATATTAATAAAGGCAATAATTGTAACCAATAAATCATTTATTTTCAATACGCATCTATAGTATAAACATAAATTACGTTATTCTAATGTATGTGACTAAAAATAGTCTCCGGAGATTACCGAATGCATGCTTTGTAGAAATAAAGCTTATTATATATATTGTTATAAACGAAATATCTATTTTCCCTCTGTACAGTAAAGATTTAAATTATGCTCTTTTTTTCTGTATTATTGCCTCAATTTTTCTTTGCAAATAAGTCTCTCTCTCTCTCTCTCTTTTTTTTCTTTCATTGATAAAAACAAAAGATATTTTACTTAATATTTGTATAGTAACATTTCACTTTAAATAACAATAAATGACAATAATGATTTTCTTTATTTAAAACACTAATTAAACCACATTAAAAGAGGTACATTTAAATATCGATCTAACAATAATCAGAATTATACTTCAACAGAAATTGTAAAAGAAAAAAAAAAATGAAACTATTCACCTTATCATAAAATTTGCCCTAGAAATTCATATTCCAGGTAGTATTATATTTATGTTTCATTCTTCCACAAAACATAAAGCTTATGTTATAGTGCATACTTAGAATTGCATAAGATAGATAAGTGTTTGTAATTGATATTTTTCAGAAAAAACATTGAATCATGATAAAATTTATTCAGTTTCAAAACATTTTTTTTTTTTTTTTTGTTTGCTGTATATATAAGTAAAAAAGTTCACACAAAAGTATACTTAACCAGAGAAAAAAAAAAAAAAAAAAAAAAAAAAATGAAATGAAAAAAAAAAAAAAATCATCATACGTCATAGTTTATAAGAAATATTTCTTGGGGTTCTAAAAAAGCACTTGTCATATCTCACTTCACCTAGATAAAGCACATTATTAAAAATATCAATAAAAACGCCAGAATATACAGTCGGCAGTAAAGATGTCCGAGCTTTAACAAAAATCCCTGTCTACAAAAAAGTACACTTAATACTGCTTTGTTAAATAAATTCTTGTCGAGTCATGGTCTTAGTCAGTCTAAGTACATGATTCGATAAGAATTTATTTAACAAAATAGAATTATGTCTATTTTTTTTTATATCGGAATTATTGGCTTTTTCACGGATACTTTTGCTCACGACTGTAAAATAATGATTCAGTTAAATAATAAAATAATGCTGTTTAATGTATAACAACAGCATCAAATGATACTGGAAATTGGAGTTTTATTGGAAGCCAAATAATTACATATTTTTAAATAACAAATAAATTCAGTTCACATTGATTATAAAACAGTATACGAGGGTGAATCAAATATAAACGAGACTTATTTTTTAAAATATTTATTTTGATTTTAAACGCACAAACAATCATAGTTTATTTTTCTACATAATCTCCTGATTTAGAAACACATTTTTCCCAGCGTATAGGTAATTTTTTAATTCCTTCCAGGTAAAAAGAGTCAGGTCGTGTTTGTAGCCAATTGCGCACATATGCTTCAACTTCATTATCGCTGTGGAATTTTTGCCCTCCCAAAGCTTCCTTGAGAGGACCAAAGACATGGAAGTCGCAGGGAGACAGGTCTGGACTGTATGGAGGGTGTTCCAGTGTCTCCCAACCTAGTTGCTCCAATTTTTGTACGGTCAGGGCTGCTGTATGGGGGCGAGCATTGTCATGGAGGAGAATCACTTTTCTCATCGGAAGGTCTCGTCTTTTGCGGCGATATGCAAGTCATACGCCTATCACCTTCAACAAGTTGACGAACACTGTCGATGTTGCCCGCTGTAATGCTGGTGCGGGGTCTGCGGTCATGGCTCTCATTTTCAACACGTTCACGGCCCTCCACGAACTGTTTATGCCAAACAAACACTCTAGCTCGCGACAGCGTCTCTTCCCCGAACTGTGCAGTCAATCTTCTCAAGATTTCGGCCGGTTTTACACCTTCTGCAGTTAAAAACTTGATAACAATACGTTGCGCAATAGAGGGAGGTACCTCCTGCTCGGACATCGTAACGATGGACACTGAGCGAGTCTATGATGATGAGTCACGTGCTTCCCCCACTCCTGACAAACCAACCTAACAGCCAATAACAGCGGAACGTTCTTCCATCACTATTGCGCGCGCAGGTCCAAAAGTCTCGTTTATATTTGATTCACCCTCGTACATTGCAATTATACTTACGGATTGCAACTTTTTACGTTCGGTATACTTTACAACCGTGATGAAATCTCGTATACTCAACTGGTTAATACACTAATATCGCCACCAACAACGTGATGAAATCTTAAAATAATTTTGTTTTTAATTTAAAAAAAAAATTAAAGAGAGAAAGCGAGAAAGTGAGAAAACTATCTTTAAAATTTTACTTTTAAAGAGAAAGAAAAAAATATTTTCTTCTAGTCTTGAATCCTGTCTAAAAATCCAATGCGATTTATTCAGTGACTAAATATATCTTAATACAAACAAAAACACATTTAGAGCAAATTTCGTGTATATAAACAACGTATCTGAATATTTTGTGAAGATTTGTAAGTCCATCTTTAATAATAATTATACTAAAAACATACCTTGAACATCGAAATAATATATTTTAACTTATTTATGTTTTGTAGAGTATAAAATTACCGATATATGATTAAAAATATCGTATATACATCGTAACGTCAATAAGATTTTATTTTAAGAAACCGGTATTGTTGTTGGTGTTAATTTTCGAAGAAAATATAACATTTTGATCTTCAAAATATATATCAGTTTTAAAGCATTCTAAAACTACTTACAGAAATAAAAGTAAGAGCAGATAGACAGACATACAATTGATTTATAAATATTTCTTAACTTCGTCGGAAATTGAAAGAAGAAAAATTGTTCAAAATAAACGACTTTAGCAAGAGTCCATAAACAATATACAGCATTTTATACTATCACCGACTCACTGACACATAGGATATATAGTGCATATATACTATCACCGACTAATACTTTAACACACGACAAAACTACTAAGCCCACTAACTCGAAATCCAATCATAATATAGGACAAACAGTGTATATATGCTACCACCGACTGATACTTTAACACACGGCAAAATCTATTGAGCCCACTAACTCGAAACTCGGTCATATCATAGGAGATATAGTGTATATATACTATCACATACTGACTGACACTTTAACACACGATAAACTCTATTGAGCCCACTAACTCAAAACTCGAACATATCAAAGATTTTAGTAATTTGTTACCCATTTCTCTTAGGAGCAGAAAGGAATTCCACGTCCTGTCTCCCAGCTTTGCGTGATATATTCACAAGTGTGGTGTGATTAAAAACTAGTACACACTGTAAGATATTTTCATTTATTGTATTTATATGCTAAAAACACTTAAAAATGTATGGATATAAATATATATATAATTTATTTATATTACATAACAATTTTAAATTAAAATGTCTTAATTTATCTTAATTATTAAATTACACCACATATTTTTCAAATGATTACCACCATTTACTCAAATTATATATATATATTTAAGTATTCTGTTACGAAATAGATAGCTAGCTGCTTTTATGAATATCTCAAATATTTCATTATTTTAGAAAATTTAAAAATTATAAATGCTGACGATACGGCAGTGTGTATATCATAACGTTAATGTCCTTAATATGCAAATAGCAAATTCGAATACTAAATAATACAGAGGAAATTTGTTTACTACCAGAAAATTTATTCATCATAATCACCAATATTTTACTAAATTAGTATACATCTTTTTATAAAACTTTTCTTTTTTTCTTATGATTGTGAAAAATTATGAATTACATTATATTAACATTGTAATAAAACGGACAAAAAATACATTTGTCGCTAATAAATCGCTTATTTGATTTTCCTAGTCATCAAACAGTGATTTAATGCGCAATTAAATTCACCGATATCATAATCTGCATGCTGGCAAATTTTGGTTTTTATCCAAAATGTTTCCGAACAATTCAATTTAACTTTAACAGAAAATAATTGCTTGTGAACAGCAAAATTTCTGCAGATAATAACGGTGATTATCTTTCAATAATTTTCGAATAAAAACTAATGCAAAATTTCATTTTTTGGAACGATAAGTATTTATGATGCACAACTTTTATTTCCGGTTCCTAATTATGTAAAAGAAGATGGTTATTATGCGAATTCAGACACATTTTTATTGATTATAAATGACAAAATAAGTTCTGTAATTTCTTGTTTGACAAGCTTGTTTATTGCTATTAAATAAGAAAATGCTTAGTGTACATATTTTAAGGAAGTAAAAATGATCGTCAATGATTATTTTAAGTATAATATCTTCTTTTTAATTATGGAGTAAGTACAATATTTATTATCTTAATTAAATAAGCAACATTTTTTCTTCTTCTTCTTCTTTTTTTTTTTTCTTTACAAAGTATAAAAATGCATTAAGGTTGTATTTTTTCTTTCGTTTTCTTCTTATATAGGTTTGAATTATTTTGTATTAACATAGTTGCCGTTAATTAAAACGTTCTTCACCACTATTAATAAATAACAAATTTCCTTACCATTGCTGTATGGTGTTTGTACGATTCAAGAAAGCCAAGAAAACTTTACAAAATATACTGTTATATAATTTTACGGATAAATTTGGTTACTTTATATTTCCATTTGGTTATTTTAAGTTTTCAATTGACAGAATTTAAAATTTAATAATCGGAAATAAGTTAGTGTTTGTTATTTTCAAAGTAAAATTTGTAGTGTATTTTTCTTATTGGATAGAATATTTCAATTAAGTTTTTAGAATATTGATAATGTAGGTAATAAAATTGACACATTAATAATTAGTTTTTAAAGCGATTTTACAATGCTAGTTTTAATTGTTTTTAAAAAATTAATAAAATATTTTTTTTTAAAAGTATATATATATATATATATATATATATATATATATATATATATATATTAACCGGTTAATGTGTCTTTTTCTTTCTGCTAAATTACAATTAAAATTTTGCTGAATATTTTTTCAGGAATTATGTCATCTTTAATATAATTAAGCCTTAACTCTGGCTGCAGAGTTTTTTTTTCTCTTTTATTTGGAAAATTATATGAAGTTTACCCTCTTCAATACTAGTAGTTTTTGAGAAAATTTCTGATGCAATTTCTCTGAGAAATCTTCCACTTCACACTATCATTCTTATGACTTTTAGAAATTTTCACACAACTTTTATTTCCATATGCAGCGTGCGCACTTTTATCACAAATTGAAAAAAAAAATCGCTTGATTCAAAAGCGGTTTTTTTGGATAAGGGTTATCTGTGTTGTCAACATTTCTAAACTAACGATAGGATTCATAAAAAATGAACTGGTACGACTGCTACGAATACTTTGAAAACTAAACTCCTTCATTTCAGGTTTAAAAGGTTGCTGCCTTCTAACTTGATTACACTAATTTCTCTGCGAAAAATTTTGGAAAAAATTATTTCTGAGCCAAGAATATTAGATATTATTACGGTAAGTTATAAAGAATCAACATTTTTATTCCGATTGGCTATATGTAAAATTATGATTTCGAGGGGGGGGGGACGTCCTAGGACTGTACTGAATGCATGTCCAAGTAATCTTAATTAGGAATTGTAAATAGCAGTGATATTACTTTTAAAACCATTGTGAAAGATAATTGTTGTTCCATCTGCTGAATTATATTCAAATCACGAAATCATAATGTATTTTATTTCCCAATATGACATTGTTTTACGAAACTGATCCTGTTGTGGTACTGCTTTGACTACAGTATTTGAAAATGCATTTATACGACGCTCTTAATTAGCAAAAAAAAAAAAAAAAAAAAAAAAAAAAATGTTTTTGTCCCAAACTACGTAAAGCTACTGCTTCATATCAAATTTTTGTGTCTCTTCTTTTAATACATACCGCGACCGAATGTATCTGTTCACTGAGCTGTTGTATTATTTATTTTTTTTTCCCCTACGATACACTTGTAATTTCAAATTACATGATTATTATTCTTTCACTTGTAAAGAAAAAACAACATTACAATATTGCCATTTCCCAAAGCGGTGTGATAGTCAAATTTGACAGAAACTTCAACTTTATTTAAAACAAAATACTCTTTAAATTGCTCAAAAAATTACTTGCATTACTAAAATCCGCAAAAAAGTCTCTTAAGAAGTATGTAGGCGTTTAAAAATATATTGGGCACAACTGTGAGGTTGGTTTTAGTTTGAACCGCTTGAATAGATATTTTGCAACTGTAAATATGCGCAAATAGTATAACAAGAAGAACTAGAATTTCAAAATTTGTCATATTTGTTCAAAATTTAATAAGGGGGAGAGGGAATAATTTATCCTAAATACTAAATACAGTGAAACTGGGATAATTTGAACTTGTTTAATTCGAAATTATGGAGAATTCGAATTTTTTACTCGGTCCCTTGAATTTTGTATTAACATAATGTTTAAAAAGTCATGGGTAATTCGAATTCTATTTTGGATAACTCGATTTTTTTTTTTTTTTTTTTTTTTTTTTAACAGCCTTTTAAAAGAAGGATAAGGAAATACAAGAAAAGCCCCTACCTGGTGCATCAGAAGATATGATCCATATACATGAACTTTGATATATATATATTTTTTTAATTGAAAGTCATGTCTAATGCAGAAGATTTTATTTTTGCATCAATTGATAGGTTGAAGTCATATGCTATGACACAAAGATTGTACTTAAAGAAGCAATAACAAATATCTGACTATTTTTAAAACTTAGATATAAATTTTTTGTGATAAATCTTTGATCGTAGAATTTTAATTTTTTTAATTTATCTCTTCTTTTTGACAAATAGTATATGTAAATCGAATTTTTCTTTGGTCCCTTCAACTTCGAATTATCCAAGTTCTACTGTATTGAGTTTTAATGCATGTGACAAAGAAATATGTGTAACGTGTATGTGTACTAAAATAGTTGACAACAGGTGAAATTTGATTGTACTAATAATTTACATTTTTCTTTTATGTCTTTTTATTGTATAAAAGTGCTCATTCATCATAAAGCAGCACGTAGAAAAAATAAATAATAAAAACTCTAGTCAAACACTCTGAAACTAAATTATTTAAGTGACAGGGGTGAATTCGAACAAATACATAGCATTGTTTTTAAAATAACTAAACTAATTAGAATTGCACATTCTTTTTCAGTTCCACCAGCCATAATAGAAAGTGAAACAAGCTCAGACACTGTAGTAGAAGAAAGATCTAAAGTAAGCTTACGATGCGAAGCTTCTGGATACCCCCCACCTACGATTACGTGGCGAAGAGAAGATGGTAAAGATATAAATCTTGGTTCGTACGGAGGAAGAAAATATTCCGGTAATCATTTTAGATATTATTCTTATATTTAAAAAAATATTTTGTGAATTACATAGTGTTAAGCTGTTTTTAAGGGGAAGCACTGTATATCGTCTCCGAGAGATAGATGTAATATTACTCTATCGAAAAAATAATTGACAGAATCGGTAGCTCGTGAATGACGTTTTTCGGGCATCTCGATGTCTAGAAAAAATCAGCATGTATATTAAGGTTCATCACTGACTGACTCTGTCACGCTTAAAAAAGCTTAAAGATTTCCTTGGATTCTGTCTGTGTGTGAACGCAAGTTGCCACCTAATTTCCATACTGTAGTTAATTTTAAAAATTTTAATTGCCCGATCGATAAGCTGTCTAATCCGACGGATTTAGAAAAATCGCCCCTTTCATTTGGTACCTTATTTGTAATAGATTTTTGATTATTATTGTTTTTTAATTAAATAAAATATGTAAATAGACAGAGCTTTAAATTAGACATTTAAATTTTTAATTGTTGACATTTCTTTTTTTTTTTTTTTTTTTTTTTTTTTCAGCATAAAATTAAATATACTTTCACATGAAAAAACATATATAATATATATATATATATATATATGTGTGTGTGTGTGTATGTGTGTGTGTGTGTGTATGTATAATATTAAATTTGCGTCTATATGATGAGGTGATGACCTAAAAAATGACGTCTGTAAAATAATAATAATAATTTTAAATTTTAAAAGTAACCATGAGGTAAATAATGTGCGAAAATTTCGCACGGGCTTGCTAGCAAATGAATTATTTGAGGTGAGAAATAAATAAAATGAAATGATCATTTTTCAACAGGCGCCTTTGTCGCCCTACAACTAACTAGTACATTGAAATCGATCATTTATTTCTTATTGGTTGAATCGTATATTTTGAAAAGAATTGCACCTATAGAAACATTTCAATATTCAGTCCGTTTAATGAAGTTAGTATGGCAACCTGTATTTAGCTGCACGAGGTGATTAGAAGAATCGGTTATCATGCAGAGTTCATTCATTTATCAACCTACAAGAAATGAATATTACGTTTTAATGTATTTTTTCTAGACATTTAGTTTTAGCCCTCCGAAAATGGCATTCACGAGCTACAACTGGTTATTATACTTACTCAATATTAACTAATAAATTTTTAATTCTCTTTTTCAAATTCAAAAATATCAAAACTGTTTCATTTCATCTTGTTTTCAAATATTATTGCATTTTAATTTTTTAATATTTTATTTTGGATTTAAAAAGGCAAAAAGTACATTTAGTACATTCTTTGCACTTAAAAATTACTAAATGATACATTTTAAATATTTAAAAGAGATATAATAATAACAGGAGACTTAAAACCCGAATGAACTACTACGTCAGAAACGCCAAAGAAAAATATTTGAGATGCATACAGCTGTTTCGGTAGCCTTAAGCGTACCGTCTTCAGTGCAAAAAGAAGGTCAAAAGTATTCTTTTTGCACTGAAGACGGTACGATTAAGGCTACCGAAACAGCTGTATGCATCTCAAATATTTTTCTTTGGCGTTTCTGACGTAGTAGTTCATTCGGATTTTAAAAGAGATATATTCGAAAAAAACAAAAAGAAGAAGAAGAAGAAGGAGAAAAGAAAAAAAAGAGAAAAAATAATCATTTTAACAGTTGTGAATTTTTTTTAAACGAAAATGGAATTTTAAAAATATGGTAATCTGAGTGTAATTCTGGTTATAAATTTCCTCTCACAATAACATGAGGTTTGGCTGTCGATGATAACTCTGATATGTCCCATTAATATATAGCCTTTTGACAAAATTGCCTTAAAAATAACTAATTAGAAAATGTAAACAACGAAAAAAAATATTTATTTTATTAATTATCAATTTTTATATTATTAAAAATAAATGTTATTTTACACGAGTATAGCAACTTAATAGTATTATAAAGTGTAAAATAATGTATTAATAATGAGTTAAATAATAAGTTAACTTCAACATTTCTAATATTTTTTATTAGTATTTCCTCTTTTTTCTCTGTTTTGTTCTGTAAAGAACCGATACTCTGTTCACTCCTGCTCTAAAATTATTTTTAGCAATATTCATTTTAGGATACTTATATCATTCAAATATACTATGTTTTCCATATGTATATATACTGCTATTATTTCCTTACAGGTATTGATAAAATTGAAAATATAAGACTTATCTGAATTTAGTGCTGTTTTCAATTTTAAATAAATTATAAAAAATGTTTTTGGTCTTTTTTATCTGATATTTCGCTTTCGATTCTTTACACGTATTAATAATGATAATAATTATATTAAAAACACTTTAAAGACACGTAAAATTAAATTTAAATTAAAAGATGTTAAAAAAAAATATATCCGAATCTTTTCGTTTTAATAGTAAAGCATCAACAGGGATTTTTATTATTTTCGAGAAATAAAAAATCGAGTAATAAAAATCCCTGATGATGCTTTACTATTAAAGCGAAAAATTTCGGATAAAAAAAAAAAAAAAAAAAAAAAAAAAATAACATCTTTTAAATAAAATTTAATTTTACGTGTGTTTAAAGTGTTTTTAATATAAATAACAAATGAGACGTGTTCAATTTATCTCTTTTTGTGAGATAATTTATAATGATAATATATATATATATATATATATATATATATATATATATATATATATATTAAACACAGCATTTTTGATTTGCGTTACATTTCTATAGTTGAATTTTACATGTATAAAATATTTTTTTTACCTGTTATATTCTTCAATATTGAATTACACTTGTCAAAATTTTTAATATGAAACCTGTTAGGATCTTTTTTTTTTATTAATGGACAGCCGTTAATAATATTTCTTACTTTAGTTGTATAGCAAAAAGGCGTATTTTACTTATTATTACATTTATTTTTAAGGGCTCTACCAATAAATATTTTTATTATTATTATTATTATTGATTTATTACATAGTGATCTATATCTTACAACTTGTATATTTTATTTCTGATTGAAACTGTACTTAAAATATTTATTTATTTTTTATTTTTAGCTTTTATATCCAATAACATATATATATACAATTAATTTAAAACCCACGAAAATGCTGTTTATAGTCGCGCACCCAATTAATCGCTTTAAAAAGAAAAAAAAAATGTTCGAGGTTTAATAAAGGACTTATAGAGTTGTGCAAGCGCATTCTAAAATTTATATGTAGATTTATAGTACATTTACAATTTTTATCAAGCAAAAATATGCATGTTACTTATAATTACACAAAAAAACTATTAACATTCTTACTTTTACGTTTTTGTGTAAGTTATAATTTATTGTTGTTAAGATTTTATGGTACAATTTTTGAGCTTATTTTAGGTTGCAGAAATAGGCAAATTTACATGTAAATATTCATAATATTAGGAATATCAGCACTGTATAAATGTTTTATAAAGACGACAAAAAATTAACGCATGTTACATATATATATATATATATATATATATATATATACAGAGTGATCCAAAAGTCAGGACAAACTTTAAAAATGAATAATTCGAAAACGAATCAAGATACAAAGATACGGTTTGCACCAAACGGATGGAAAAGAAGCCGGGTTTTGTGTGGCAAAGAAAAAAATAGTTCTGTTGGTGACCAACAGATGGCGCTGTCGTATTTCTGATGTATGATTTATGCAAAGCAACAAAGGATATAAAAAGGAACAACTACAGCAGGTAATGATAGTCGAAGCTTATATGCATCGAAATATTCCATTCTCAGTCGCTACTTTAATCACGCATGGCCTCCCGATCTGACACCCTGTGACTTTTGTCTGTGGGGATTCTTGGAAGTCAAAAGTGTACAGCGACCTACCGGCATCACTAGAAGCACTGAAAGATGCCATCCACCAAAATGTGTCTGCCATAACGCAAGAAATGCTACTAAATGCTGTGAACGATGTGGTGAATCATCTCACAGCTGTACTTCTGAATGATGGACATTGAACAGTTACTGTAGTAGTACTAATTAACTGTAATTAAGCTGACTTGTAAGTTGTCAACATTTTTTTTCATTTGTAAATCCTCTTTTGGTGAAATAAAACACTATAGTGCCATCTATTGGTCGCCAACAGAACTAATTTTTTTCCTTTGCCACACAAAACCCGATTTCCTTTTAATCCGTTTGGTGCAAACCGTATCTTTTTATCTTGATTCGTTTTCGAATTATTCATTTTAAAAGTGTGTTCTGAATTTTGGATCACCCGGTATATATATATCGCTTAATTTTATCAAGCTTTTACCTTTCTTGACTACAATATTACTCATAGATTTTCAATGAGATGTTATTAAATGAAATATTATTTATATATATATATATATATATATATATATTAATTTCGATAAAAAGAAAGAAATTTAAACTAATTATTTGAGAAATTTTAAAGTTATCAACGTTAAAGAGTGCTAGCACTGCAAAAATTTGTAAATTGTATCTTTTTAATTTTTTGTATTAGTCTCGATAAATGTATTTTTAGAACCTTATCTAATACGTTCGGTATGAACATTGGATTTAAAAGTAACTATACTGGAAAGTTTTCCAACTTTTTTGCATATGTGAAACAGATAAAAAGCGATTAAAGAGAAGATAAAGATAGAATAAGATAAACCGATCAAAAAGATAAGAAAATATTTCCTGTACAAGCTGTAAACCTTATCATTTAGAAATTGAATAAACCGATGCAGGTACAATTTATCGCTGATATCGCCGAAAGAAGTTGCAATTTTCTTTTTAGTATGAAATTTTCTAATTAATCTTTACTAATTATAGAATCATCGTGTATTATTTGAAGATAGTTTATTATATGTAGTATGTAATTATTGGTTACTTCTCAGAATTAAGCATTAAATTATTTATCAGTAATTAAACATTATTTAACGAAAAAGTTTGGCTAATATTAATGCAGAAACTTTTAGAATTAATGATAACCCAGTTTTACATATGAATGAAAACCCTGTAGGATAAAATATTTCCCTAAATTTGGGTGTTACTATTCAAAATAAAAATGTGGTTTAAATCATAAACTATACGCAGACGCCAAATTGTCATGAGTAATAATAATGGTAACCATATTTTCCAATTTAATATTTATGAAATATTTTATTACAAATTTGTAGGGATTTATATTTTTTTCCTTATGTATTGTAACGTATTTTCACATAAAGTTTTTAATTTTAAAATTCTCATTTTATTGATGAAGTCTTAAGCAATCAAGATTTATACAAAGAAGGAATTAAAAACATATCATATATGAGGTCACATCTGTATAATTAAAAAAGTAATTATGTATTTTACAAGATATCCCAAAATTAAAAATTATGCAATTTTGTTATAATTTTTCAAAAGATTAGAGCATACACTGTAAAAAAGAAAAAAAAATAACGGAAGCTGTTACCGCAAAATGTGCTGGCACCCATATTGCCTGCACATTCTGCTGTTAAATAAGGCAATTTACAGCGGAAACCCCTGTAAAAAAAGACTCTTTTACGGATTTTTCTGCTGTAAATAACTTCTTTTTTACTCCCACTCCCTTTCCATGCACCCATATTGCCAGCATATTATGCTGTAAATCTACCGTTTTTTTTTTTTTTTTTTTTTTTTTTTACAGTGTACAGTCGTTAACAAAAGTGTCCGAACACTAGCAAAAATTCCTATGTAAAAAACGTACACTTCATACGGTTTTGTTAAACAAATCCTTGTCGAATCCTCTTCTTAGTAAGTGTAATAACATGATTCGATAAGGATTTATTTAACAAAACCGAATGAAGTGTACTTTTTTCACATAGAAATTTTCGATAGTGTTCGGACACTTTTGTTACCGACTGTGCATGTGGATAAAACATTCATATTTGGACAAAAATATTACATTGCATAATTTTAGATTTTCTCAGTAGAGGTTATAAATTTGTCAACTATTTTTATTGGGACCGATTATTTTCAAGGGGTAATGGGGTGTAGGTTTTAAGACCAATTGAATTTTCGAGAGGGTTATATGGGTGTGGAGTGCTTGCGTGGAAATCTTGAGGGATTCCTAGTTTATATTGAAGAAAGTTTCGGAGAAAATCACGAAAATCACCATTCTAAGTATGTAGGCTAAACAGTGCGACCCAGGATTGAATCGAAGCCTTAGGTATATAAACTTAGACAACAGAACCTCTCAGTCGCTCAATGTCCTCAGAAAACCAACATCGTAAATTTCTAATGTCGTCCATTCTCAAATCTTTTTTTCCTAGTTAATCAAATGAGACCACATTTTTAATTAAATGTTTTGAAACATTGGCAGATACCAAAATCCACGGGTTGACGTTTGGTATTTTGCAATATTATCCAATTTGCTTTTAAATTCTGCGATTCTGTATATACTAATTGTGAATAAAGAACTTTTAACGCAAGTAGAGCATTATAATTAATTTTATAATTTTATAATTTTAATAAATATTAAAAAAAAAAAAAAAAAAAAAAAAAAAAAAAAAAAAAAAAATTAACGAAAAATTAAAAGAATGGGGAATTTTTATATGTATTTTTTGAAGTTCAAAGAGTTTTTTAAGCTATTCTACATAAATACAATGTAAGGCCTTTCTTAGTAATTAATTGCTTGAAATATAAATTTTTCACTCTCAAGTAAAAAAAAAAAAAAATAAAAAAAAAAAACTCTTAAAATTGTAATTATTTTACTTAACATGCCGATGCAATTAAAAGCTTTCTGAGCAATAAATTTCCCATTATCAAGTAAGATTGTATGTATTTGAAGTAATTTGAAATTAATAATAACCTATATTTTTATTTATTTATTTTCCTCTCTTTTCTTTTCTTTCTTTATTTAATGTTTTAATAATAGAAAAATTCATTAAAAAAAAAAAAAAAAAAAAAAAAAAAAAAAAACTAACAGGAAATTATACAATATTTAACTCGATAAGTAAATATTTTACTGTTAATATTTTACTGTCATTTTCAAGTTCATTAAATTTTAAAACGGAGTATTATGTTGGAATAAAGGTGTACAATTAATTGTTGAAACAATGCCAAAGAAAAAATAAATAAATAAGGCTAACTATTTTTGAGTACGTATAAATACACTCACCCATGCGTACAATCGCTATACACCGAAATTAGTCAAAATATATAAAGTGATATTTTAGAAAAACCAATTGCACTAAAAAACCGTTTGGGCAACAAGGCGTTATAACTGCCTTAAATAAAATATAATATCTTACATATAAAATTCTTACAAATATGTGAAATATCAGAAAAAATAAGTACCCTTAAAATACTTTTTGGCACGTACATTTAAACTTAAAAAAAAAAAAAAAAAAATGTTGTACAGCTAAATACTATAATGATGTAAATTGTTTCGTTGAAATTTAAAGTTTTTATGTGCATATATGAGGCTTATCGCCTTTAACGCTATTCGTCACTAAAAGTTGGTCATCACGGATATGCATAAATGGCCCATATTCAAAATTTGCTAACCATAAAAACAAGTCTTGACATATTTTTAACAGTTATTGCATGTTTGTAACATGCACCAATAAAATATATCCAAGTCCCATTATAAAGGAATCGTATGTACCAGTAATCTTAAAAGTAATCGGTGCTGGTCATTATTTATTTTCATAAGACTAAAAAGTGTGTGAACCATATGTCATTCAAATTCATAAATGTCTATTTTTGTAGACAACATATAAGTTGAAGACAATTTAGCGGATTAATATATTAAGGTTAAAGGAATATTATAGTAAAATCATTCCCTTGCACATTTAACGCAACACTATTCCACTGTATACTCAAAACTGTAATATTCATTTTTATTTATTCATTTTTTTGTTGTCCATGAATATAATTAGTCTAAGAAAATTCAGCGTGCCTTGTCTACTTTTTATAAGTTTAAATTGCCTAATATAGTTAATATTCAGATAAATTTGAGTGGAAGGCTGAAAATCAGCCCTCCACGAATCCAATTTCTAAATAATTAATAGGCGACAATATTTTTAATCATTGTATGGTAGTAAAAACAATTCAATTTAGACGGCGCTGCGTCGCCGCAGAAAGAAAAAGAAAAACTTATATATTTTGTTTATAGATTTTGGCAACAGCCAATAAAAGTTTTAGTTTAGAGTTTAGATTTTGGATTCTTCGGCTGTGTTCGAAGAATTAAACACCTAAAAATAAAAAGAAAATAAAAAAATGTAAAGTTTAAAAAATAACATTAACAAAATATTAAAATAATATAAGATACGTAATACATAATTTCAGTGGCAAATCCCTCCCCCTCCCCCCCCCCAAAAAAATCTCTTTATTGCAAATGTCCATGTTTTAGAATTTTCCAAATCTGTAGCCCCTCAGAAGATAATTAACGGTTAAATAATCCTCCCCCCTCCTAAAAATCAAATTTATAGCCATAAAATCACCGAAAAAAAATTATAAAAGTAGGGATTCCTAAAAAACCGGTAGGAATAGGGCAAAATGGGCGTCATATTGAGATTTAGGAGGTCATTTTACATAACAATATGCCGAAAAGGTGTCAGAAGCAATTTTCATGCCGATCAGTGTTATTACTGCACCGCGCAGAAAAACGGAGGATTTTTTATATATAAGAAAATATACATATATATTAGTTACATTTATCATAAACGAACGATCATATCATAAGGAACTGTATTTTTAGTATCCTTTTACATTTTAAAAGAAAAATCATGGTGTTGTTAAGGGATATTTGTTAAGGCATTGTTAGATAGCATTTGTTTTGAGAACAACACACAATGCACAGCGTCTGACGGCCGATTTTAAAAATTACGGTCGTGACGTTGAACATTTATTAGTTGCGTTGTTGAATATACTGTACAATGTAAAAAATAATATTTTTACAATTAAAATTCCATCTTATTGAGAAAATAAAACTAATTTTGCAATAAAAATGTTGTTACTAAAAAAAAAAAAAGAAAAAAAAAAAAAACACGTATTTTAAAATTTAAGAAAATTGCACTAGGCAAATTCTTTTAAAATTAGAAATTAAAATTAAAATTTCTTGAACCATGTTTATGATTAAAGCAATGAATCATGCTCATTATTATTATTTTTCTTAAATTTCGGATAAGAAATTAATAATTCATCATTCAAATTTACTCTATATGAAACCATTTGCAACATTTTCCGCCGAAAACATTTTCAAAAGAAACCCATCTGGAAAACTAATACATAAATAATTTTCTCATGACAGCTAGCTCGATTTCAATCACCTTCAATAAACATCCATGAAAGGCGTAAGTCAAAAATCACTAATTTCAAATAATCATAACATTAAAACACATAATTTTTCTTTTTAGAGAATTCTATTTCTGTCAAAGAGCATTTTATCTTTCACATTTTACCCATCTTGTTATTGATAAGTTCAGTTATTGCTTTAACAAGCTCTGCTTGCACATTGTTCAAAAGCAAATGTTAGATTATTTGTTTTAAATAACAAACTTATTAATAATTTGTTTTCTGCATCGATAATTGCATCTTTTACAAAAGTATCTTTGGTTTATTCAATTGTGATAAATTTTTCGTGTCTTTATTTAACGTAGAAAACATGCTAATGAAAGTGGCGTAGTGTAAATTTATTTGCTTGGATGAGGATGTCATTTCCAAATAGAGTATCTGAATAAATTTAATTCAAAAGAGTTAATGGTATCAATATTTTCCTCAATAGATTTATTAAATTATAAAAATAAAGATTTTTATTGAATAATACTTACTTTTCTAATAATGTAAGTGTTAATACACACTGGCACATATTCACGGGTTGCACGAGAAACGAAACGTTATAGAAAATTTGAAGCTATATAAAAGAGCTTTGTTGGTTCTTCGTATTTTTATTTTGCAGAATCTATTTCCTAAAGTGTGTATTATTTTAAATATAAATAACTGGATTTAGAATTTTTTTCTTATCTTTTGATGTTTATATTGATAATATTCATTTTTGAAAATCCATTTACATTTATTAGTGAATAGCACTTGAAACTTAAATAGTGATATGCTAAACGTATTCTCTGAAGTAAAAATTCCACTATATTTTAAATTACACTTCACTCTAATTTATGATTCAGTATGCATTTATAAAATGGTTTTAGTTTCAAGCTAATGCATTAGAAATATTTATATTGCATTTCTTAACACGCAAAAACATAAATTTGATTTTTAAAAATTATGCAGAAATAAAAAGAGATAAATCATACATGGCAATATTTAAGGCGACTGTGCAGTTAAAAAAATAATAATAAATAAATAAGGGAAAAAAAACTGCAATTAGATATCTATTACTACAAAAAATTGCAGTTTCGAATAATCTTACTTTGAGATGAGAAATTCTGTAAAATTTTACATTATAATTAATTAAGATATGAATGAAAATTATAGTTAAATTTAAAATAAGATAATTTAATTTTAAAATAAATTGATAGTTAAATTTCAAAATACTCTTTGCGCATTAATTTTTTGACTTAGATTTCCATTTTTTTTTTTTTTTTTTTACAATCATAAAAATTATACAAGTATTTTTTTCCAATTTAAGAATATATATATATATATATATATATATATATGCATCAATTTGTTTTGAATTAAAAAATTTCAAATTCAAAAAGTGGAAAATTATAACAAAATTTTATGCTACTATGTATATATATAAACATTTAATGAAGTTTTGTGAAAATTCAACAAAGCATGAGACGTATGGACTAGATTAAACTTAACGCAACTACGTAAACATTAGTTTTTAGAAAATGATGTTTAAAGTTTTCCTCTTATAGCAAATTCA
Source organism: Salticus scenicus (assembly GCA_963930645.1). Lineage (NCBI taxonomy): Eukaryota > Metazoa > Arthropoda > Arachnida > Araneae > Salticidae > Salticus > Salticus scenicus. The sequence continues at coordinate 92,196,108 of OZ005654.1, forward strand.
ATATTTGTTTACAAATACAAGGGCTTATAAATCAGTATATAACGATAGATATTCAAAAATTATTTTTGCCCTAAATGACTACATTTACATAGTTGCATATTTCAATAAATATGAAATATTGAATTTTTAGTCCAATTGTGCGACTTTGAAAGCTTACTGCTTCCTTAGTATCAACTTTTGTATTTAGATTTCTAAGTAAAATTTAAAGACAAAATTTTTCCTCTTACCTGCAACTTTGTAACGCGTGAGGATTAAAATAAAAAATGATTTACATAAATTTTCATAATTCAAAGCTCAACAAAAACTAATTTGCTTTAACCACCAGAAAATTTCTTATGTTTTATTTAAATATATTTAACTCAGATATTATGCATAAGAAGCATCTCACACAACAATAATGTGCAACTTCTTGCTTTTGAACTGCATAAAAAGTAAATATGCAATAAATATTGAAAAATGCTGCTTAAAAGAACTAGGTATAAATACAATATGCACAAAAATGATTTGGTACAGATTTTATTAACAAATATTCTATTTATTAAAGCTATTATGAAGATTTTCAGTAGATACTGAGCGGTAAAAATTATGATTAAAGGAAAAATGCAATATAGTACTGACATCTGTATACAAGACATAGTAGCTCATGACCAATATGGAGGCTTAGAACTGTGTATTATAGCTATGTATTAAGCATATTACCCGGATTTTCAATACATATTGAGCTGTAGGAATCATGATTAACGAGAAAATACAATATAGTGCTGAGATCTGTAGACAAGATATGGTAGCTCATCACCAAGATGGCGACTTATAACAGAGTATTAAAGTTGTATATTAAAGCTGTAAAAAGGTTTTCAGTAGATACTGATCTTAAAAAATCATTATTGACAAAAAAATGCAATATAGTACTGATATATGTACACAAGACACGGTAGCTCATCACCAAGACGGCGGCTTAGAACTGTGCATTATAGCTATGTATTAAACCTATTACCAGGATTTTCAATAGATACTGAGCTGTAGGAATCATGCTTAACGAGAAAATACAATATAGTGCTGGGATCTGTAGACAAGAACTAAAGACAGAGTGGAATTTTGTGGAATTACGCTTATTGATGTTTGAGCCATAGTATAACATCATTACTGTATTACACCATGATGGTAAACACAGGCACATATTTTCTAAAAACCTTATGTATTTGATGCTGAGGAAACTTCCATATCATTTTAAGCAATAATAATTAAAAAAAAAAAAAAACTAATATATATATATATTTTTTTTTAAACTGTTTATTTAAATATGTATGTAAAACACAGTTATAAAACAAATTATTCAGCAAGTTATGCTAAGTCGTACTGATAATGCTTGCAAACAATAAGCAATTTTCCCCACATCTAAAAACAATATAATACCTGAAATCTTTGAAAGAAAAAAAAAAATGTGTGTGTATGTGTGTGTGGGGGGTGGGGGTTACAGATTGTCTAGTATTTACAGCTTAGCCACTATTCTGCCTACAAACTAACAGCTAAGCCTCTCATAAAAAGTTCCGTAGTAAAAAAAAAAGACAATTTCTTATGTAAAATTTTCGTTTTTCTTTTAATACAAATACTTAAATTTTGTGAAACTTTTGTTTCAAAACAAACAAGATGTGAAATTGATATATTAAATCACTCATTTCTGTCTTTTTTTAACACGTATTATGGGAAGATAGAAATTTTGTTCTTGCAATAAAAAGAGTGCCAAAAAAAAAATATATTATCGAAAGAAAGTTTTTAAATTTTCTAAAACTTGGAACCATTCCAAATTACGGCTAAAGATAAATATTTCGGAGATACGAAGAAAATTTTAAAAATGTAGATCGCGATAATTTTTTTGAAAAAATTAGAAGCATGTTTTTAATATGTTTCATAATAATTTCAAAAGTTCTGAAAAACGTAGTCGACTATTATGGCAAAAGTTTCGATTTTTATTACATTTACGTTTAATTAAAAAAGTAAGAGAAAATGATTATTTAGATGGTATAAAACAATTCTTTTTTTTCTCCTTCAGGATTTTTATTAGATTTTATAGCTTTTGTTTTGCGAATAAAGTGTAATTTTTAACATTTATAAGATTCTAGTTTTCGTTCTTTAATTTATTAACATACATGTTTTATAATCATTCTTTTTTTTTTAAGTAATTGTTATAACAATAGATTTATAATAATGAAAAACTATCAATATCTGTGAATTAAGGTTAAAATCTAAAGTTCATGATATTTTAAATTACATTATACATTTCTATTACTTATTTTTAAAATCAAAATTAGTATTAAACATAATATAAAGCTAACTGAAAATAGCTTATCAGAAATTTAATTTAAAAATAAAAGACGATTTTCTATTATCAGGTAGAAAATATTGCTATATAGGGTAAGTGCACTAGTGATTGCCACTTTTAGAGCAATCTCTGATGTTTTTAATGTTCTAGTCATAAGAAATTTTTTTTTAGGAATCTTAAATTGTTACATATGGTATGAAAGACATTCAGAACCACATATATGTTAAAGTATATACATTTGATAACAATTATTATTACTATTATTATTTTTTTTATGAATTTTTATTTGAAACCCACTCAGTGTTCCAGTAATTGACACTGCCGGTTTTTCATTTTATCAGTAATTGACCGCCTATGTTCCAGTGTTTTACACTGCTAGTTATTCATTTTCCAGTCATTAGCACTCTATGCTCCAGTGTTTGACATAAAAGGTTAAAACTCTTATATGTAAAATATATGATTTTATTATTATTTTTTTTATTTAATGATTATTTCGCTATAGATGTCAATTACTGGAGCATGCCAATCACTAGAGTACCTGCCTTATATATATATATATATTATCTTTTTTAATAAAATCCTTTTGGTAAAATTTATATATTTTAATATCGAAACGAAGCTTCTTTGTACCAAGAATGCTGGTAGATGACAAAAAAAAAAAAAAAAAAAGTCTAAATATCATATAAGACGTAAGTTTGTAAATTTTTCAGGCTACTTTCTTCCAAATAGTTAAATATTTATTTAGCATATAAAATTAAATTTTAGAGAACTAATTTCTCATTTTAATTTGAGAGAAAAAAAAAGTGCAGATTTCCAATTTGATTTTTGAGAAAAGAACATCAATAAATACTTTAAAAATTCTATTTTGTGTCCAATTTTTCCCAGCATCATACAGATATTTTGAAAATTTTATGAGAGAATTTTCTATTGTATATCCAAAAATGTTCACATTTCTAATTTTTTATTACACGGATTAATATTTCTCAGAATTTTGTGTGGACGTTTTGATACATGCTAAAAAGAACATCTTATGAATTTTGTGACTTTTAATTACTAATCCTTTTTAATTTCAGCTATCAGTATGTGCAATAGGGTGGATTGAATAAACGAAACTCTTCTTATCGAAACGGGTACCTAGAAATATTTGAGGCATGGGCCTATGAATCTTTTTATTTTCAAATTTCCATTACATTTCTAGGGTAGATGCTCCAGTGATTGGCATGCTCCAGTAATTGACATCTATCCCGAAATAATTAATACATAAAAAAAATAATAAAACCATATATTTTAAATATAAGAATTTTAACATTTTATGTCAAACACTGGAGCATAGGGTGCTAATAACTGGTAAAATGTGTAACTAGCAGTGTCAAACACTGGAACATAGGGGGCCAATTACTGATAAAAGGAAAAACTGGCAGTGTCAATTACTGGAACACTAAGTGGGTGTCAAATAAAAATTCATAAAAAAAATAATAATTGATATCATATGTATATATTTTAACATATATGTGGTTCTGAATGCTTTCATGCCATACGTACTAATTTAAGACTTCTAAAAATATTTTATGATGACTAGAGCATTAAAAATACCAAATATTGCTCTAAAAGCGTCAATCACTGGGGCACTTACCCTATATCATAATACGTTTGTGCAATATATATATTTCAATTTTTATGTAATTTTTCTATGCTATTTATATTGAGAAAATAAAATCGAGGTAGTGTTAATATAATAAAAATATATTTGAGTTTTTTTTTTCTTGTAAGTCATTTAATGTTTACGGTTTGCGCTTGTGACTTAAAGTTTGAGTTGTTTTTGTCATGTTAAAGCTAGTTTCGAGATTTTTAGAGCAAAAGTTAGGAGTTATTTCGGGAAAATGGTACATTATTATCTAAATGAACTTTAACATGTTCACAGTACACTAAATTTAATTTATGAATGTAAATTTGGGAGAAAAATTCTATAGAAATCACAAAAGAATAGAAGATATTTCAAAATTTAAGCTTCTGGCGTAAGCTGAAGGTGATGAAAAAATATATTTATATTATATTTTTTGAAAAATATTTATAAGACCAAGTCACATCTATTGATTTATATTCACTTTTGATAAGGCAAGATTTGCTTTCTTCCATCTAACCTAATGTGAAACAAATATGGGCTTAATTTGTCAGTGACAAAATATTTTCTACCCAATTTTTAGCTGAATAAATGACAGCATTTCTTTTATATGTATGTTATTATGGTGATAAATCATTATTGAAAAATTATATTTTTTAAATAATAATATTTCTACACTTATTTTTTTCTTTATAAATTTTGAAAATTCTATATATTTATATTATGTATTATTAAAAGTCACGATATATTTTTCTTTTTTTATTCATTTTATATGAATCATGTTTTAACCATTTAGAGAATAGATGTTTTATATAGTTCTAGATTCAGACGATTGTCACTACTCTGATGTCTAAAATCTTGCTATGAAGATATCAAAGAGATAGTTGTTATGAATGTCATGTATGATTTTGCCTTATCTGCATCTGAACAAAGTTAGCTAAAACTCTAGGAAAGAAACTTTTCTATTATTATTTTTCTGTTCGTTTGTTCTCATTAAAAGAAAAACTGGAGTTTCTTGGATTTTGTAGGGTTTCCTGATGTAAACATACTAGCCAATATTGTTAATTAAAAAAATTAATTTGATTTAAATTATTTTAGATTTATTGCTTGATTTTTTAAATATACGACCATCATGTAGGCTATTAATAAGTAGGCTGGTGCACTATTTCTAGAAGCTATTAAAAAAAAGAGAGAGAGACAGAATTCTATTACTTTATTTACATCATTATGCTTCATCAGAATTTCTCACATTATAAGCAGCGAGTAATACATTATAATTACCTCATGTCATATTTATAGTGAAATATTTCATACATTGACAAGACAAGACAATGCATCCGACACGGATGCCTAACTTATTAACTATAAGGCTAGAATTACATCCAAAAAAAAAAAAAAAAAAGTATTAGCCATTCGAAACGTAGCGACTAAATAAATAATGAATGCTTATAATTAAAAAAATGAACAAGTCACTAGTTTAATTTTTCCTATCATCCTCGAATTTTCTTAATCTACTACGTAAAAATCACCTATTACGACAGTTAATTAAATCAAACAGCTCAGACATGATCTCTCATTTAGAAAAAAATTCCCAAAACTATGTGATATCGGGAAAGTAGGCTTTAAATAAAACTTTTTTTTTATATCTCTGTTAGCCATAATATAAATCTTGTTTCAGCAATAAGCCTTAAAAAAATATATATTATAATAAATAAATAAAAGATAAGATAAAAACTGATTCTACAATTATGTGCAGGAGCCGTACACTGGTGCACAATGGCCCCTACTATTTACAAATAATGAATATAATTGCAGACAATCACAGTAATTACAATACGAAAATATTTTTTCAAAAGATTCGACCGAGCGTGACTCCAGTAGCTGTAATTAATAATTTAAAAATAATTCAAAAAATTGCAAAATATTCTTTTTTTTTTTTTTTTTTCCAGGTATAGGCTATAAAAATATCATGCATTCCGGCTATTATATATATATATATATAACAAACCGATAACATATGAAAATCATTCCTCAAAATGAATGGGGGGTTTCTTTATAAAATTATTTTTTGATTATATTTCCTTTTGCTATCATTTTGCGCATTAATTTGCAAAAACTTAGTTTCAGGTTTTTATAAAAAATCCAGCTTTACCTAATCGATTTTCATATTTTAATTTCATACATACATATATATATATATATATATATATATATATATATATATATATATATATATATCATAAATTTTGATAACTTTCCACAAAATGTTCACGAATTTCAGTAATCACATGAAAAAAACAAAAGCGTGATCTGCGTCTGAAAGCGTTTCTTTATAAAATTATTTTTTTATTATAATTTATTTTGCTACATTTTGCGCCTTAATTTGCAAATACTTAGTTTCAGGTTTTTATAAAAAATCCAGCTTTACCTAATCGATTTTCATATTTTAATTTCATACATATATATATATATATATATATATATATATATATATATATTTATTTATATCATAAATTTTGATAACTTTCCACAAAATGTTCACAAATTTCAGTAATCACATGAAAAAAACAAAAGCGTGATCTGCGTCTGAAAGCGTTTCTTTACAAAATTATTTTCTTATTATATTTCCTTTTGCTACATTTTGCGCCTTAATTTGCAAATACTTATTTTCAGGTTTTTATAAAAAATCCAGCTTTACCTAATCGATTTTCATATTTTAATTTCATACATATATATATATATATATATATATATATATATATATATATATATATATATACATCTATATATATATATAGATGTATATATATATATATTTATATCATAAATTTTGATAACTCTCCACAAAATGTTCACGAATTTCCGTAATCACATGAAAAAAACAAAAGCGTGATCTGCGTCTCAAAGCGTTTCTTTATAAAATTATTTTCTTATTATATTTCCTTTTGCTACATTTTGCGCCTTAATTTGCAAATACTTAGTTTCAGGTTTTTATAAAAAATCCAGCTTTACCTAATCGATTTTCATATTTTAATTTCATACATATATATATATATATATATATTTATATCATAAATTTTGATAACTTTCCACAAAATGTTCACAAATTTCAGTAATCACATGAAAAAAACAAAAGCGTGATCTGCGTCTGAAAACGTTTCTTTATAAAATTATTTTCTTATTATATTTCCTTTTGCTACATTTTGCGCATTAATTTGCAAATACTTAGTTTCAGGTTTTTATAAAAAATCCAGCTTTACCTAATCGATTTTCATATTTTAATTATATATATATATATATATATATATATATATATATATATATCATAAATTTTGATAATTTTCCACAAAATGTTTACGAATTTCAGTAATCACATGACAAAAACAAAAGCGTGAACTGTGTTCATTGGCGATGTAATAATTGCCTATTATGTATCTGTGATTTAAATATATATAAGGTAAAGCTAGGGAAGTTAGCAGACAATTCAACAAAACGTTACAAAAAATCTAAATTCTAATTTTTTGCTAAATTGTTGGTGCATACCTTTGGAGTGATCCTTCTTCTAGGCTTTTTCATTACTATTTTGTTCTTATACTATGAGTTAAAGCAACGGCTAGAATAAAACTTAGAGATCTATTTTGTGCAGTCTCTCCTTATAGGGTAGGAGAGATTGCGCTTAATTTCAACTACAATTAAATTGTTAACAATGATAATTGCACTTGAATGATATTGGTATAAAGTTTTTGCAAACAAATATTTTTGTATTACATGTAGGAATTTCAATTTAATAATTAAAAAACAGAAAATTAATAAAATAAAATTAATAAAAATAAAAATAATAAAAATAAAATGTATTTTTTTTATTATTATTTAAAGAAAATAAATTAAAGAAGCAGATAAAAAAAAAAAAAAAAGGACTCGATATTAAAAAGTAAAATTTAGTTACTAGATAATATGTTTAACTTAAAATTAATAATTTTTTTTTTTTCAGTTTGAATGGTTTCTTGTTTGTTGACCTAATCTGTCGTTGTCTATAATCGTTGAACACGTTGTTATAAATGATGCAACTTTTATGCGACCACCTGCCACAAGTAAAATTTATAAACGAGTTCACGGGAAATCGTTTAATTTAAAAATATTTTGTAATACGACAATTCTATCAAAATACCTAGAAAAGGTTTTGAAAATTTAAGCAAACATTTTTGAAAACCTGACAAAAAAAAAAAAAAAAAAAAAAAAAAAAAAAAAACACGTTTAATCTTAGCCTGTTCAAGCAATGAACATGCACACTTATATGAGCACTCCGTTATCGATATTGTAGAACTACCTGGAGTTTCAGAGCGCCCATTATACTCCTTCTGCCGATTCCCTATGTGACGGAAATATATATATATATATATATATATATATATACCGGGTGATTCAAAATAGATGTTACAGCGATTATCTCGTAAACTAAGAAAGATAGAAACATACTTCCAATTACAAAATTAATGCAAATTAAGAGTAGATTTCAGATATGGCATTTTGTTTGTACAAGGGGCTGTATACATATTAAATACGAAATTTAATTTTTATACGGCCCCTTCTATCATATAACTTATATTTAGAAAAATATTCTCCTCGCTCTAACAATCAAAAAAAAAATCATCTCTCTAAGTCAAAATCTCGCTGAGTTATTGCAATTTCAAAATTCTAACATTTTTCGCCAAATCTTAAGGGGTTGTATCGAAAGTGAGAAATTGTAATTACTATAGCTTTTGTAATAAGGCACACGCTGATCAGCGTTTGGGGGGGGGAAAAAAAAAGAAAAATCATTCATGGAAAGACGGCTATTTTAACCTGTAATGTATCTGTGAATACACAAGAGAATATTCATTGATAATTTAACAAATAAAATTTATAAATAGTTTATGTACTAAAAGGGAATTTTCAAATTCATTTTTATTTCTTTTCTTTTATACATTCTCTTTCTCATATACACGGTGTAGAGAAAGAATTGTTTTTGAATCAAATTTCCGAAAATTAGCTTTTGTTATATTTGCACGTTTTCAGATCCTCTGAATTAAAAAATCATGTTTTAAGCGGTTGGTCTCTCTCTCTCTGTGTGCGTGTGTGTGTGTTTCTGTGTTATTAGAATATCTCAAGAACAAATAGTAGCAGAAAATCCAAATTCGATATTCTAAATCCGTATCATATTGCGGTGCTGCACTAAAGTATTCTTTGTGATCAGACAATTGTTTGTTTACAGGCTCATCCAAGCGATTTCAAATACATTACGTCTGTGAGCGAAATTTCTCATATGTACAGTGCGACTTGTATATACCGCACTAAACAAAATGAAAAGAACAGATTTGTTATACGCATAAAAGCATGTTTTATGTAGATTGTGGTATAGCAATTATTCATCATTCATTTACAGGGTTACCCAGAGTATTTTGATATATTGGAGCTATACTTGGGAATTGCTGGAAGTGTATTTCAATTTATGTTACTTGTTTTACATATAACACTAAATGTACGTATACAAAGTCATTTGTATATAGTTTATAGACAATATACAGGGGTACCCAAAATTAAGGTAAACATTTTTTTAATGATTATTAAATGTAATTGGCGTAAGTGCTTTGCTGCATTTTTTTTATTTCGAAGAACACTGCTGACACAGAACGGAAAATCAATTTCTCATACCCATACTGTAAACAAAGTAGTTTTTGAAGAGCGATTTTTTTTTCTGTATAATACCACATTTTGAGGCCTCCTGAATACGAAAGGTAAATTTTTATTGGTTGATCTGTATATACATGAATTATCAGCATAATTTAACAACAAATGATCTGGTGTGCCACTCACACGACTTTCTCTTACCCTGAAACTTAATACCATAAATACAGGTTGGAGATTAAGAGGTAACATAAAGAGTACTGTAAACCTATGTTAAAATAATTCAAATTAGGCTTCGGAAGAGTTTTATATGATAGTTACTTCTGTGTGAGGGGTGATCTCATGAAATTATTCGTTTCCCGAAATTATTCGACGCAGGCAATAATCAAACTTTTATAAACTTGACTTTGGTAATAAGGAAGCCTCAAAACCTGTAAATACACACAAAAAAAATAAACAAGCGATGCATATTTAGCTTAAAAACACACATTATTTATCATATGTCTATGAGGAATTCATTTCCATTCCTGAGCAGTTTTCCTGGACATGGTAAAATATTATAATAAAGCACTTTCACTAACAATAAAAGAGAATATTATAGCTTAAATATTTGCAACCCTGTATATCTTTTGAAGAATATGTACAAACCTCAAAGTGCACCTAAATATAAACCTATAGTAATAATATACGGCACAACCTAAAATGCACTTCCATCAATTTTCAGCTATGTCGCATTATAATCTAGTTATTTTGTGTAGCCCTGTAAATGAACAGTGAATGATTTCCCTGCCATATTCTACATGAGGCATGTTTTTATGCATATAAAAATATATATATTCATTTCATTTGGTTTAGTACAGTCTATAGGCGCTAAACTCTACTTACCTGCAATTTCCCCCATAGACGTAATGTATTTGAATATTCTTGAGTGTCCCTGTACACGAACCATTTGTTTCATCTTAATGAAAAGCTTAGTGTAGCATCCCTATATGATACATATTTAGAATACCAAGTTTGAGTATCTGCTGTTATTTGTTCTGAAGATATGCTGATAAGATAACAGACAGACACACACACAGACCAACCGCTAAAAACACGATTTTCATATTCAGGGGACCTCAAAACGTGTAAATATAACAAAAACTCTCTTTCGAAAATTTGGCCCAAAAACAACACTTTCTCTACCTTATGGGTATGAGAAAGTAATAACTACAGCAAATGCGAATTTGGTACTTCGGATTCTATATCTAGTTGCCACTTGAAAAGTTGATCAAGATTTGCAAGTTTCAAGGAAATTGATAATAGACTTGATTTTTGTTTTGATAAGTATAGGCACTATAATTAAACGGGGGTTGAGAATGGCGATAACCCCCCTGACATAGAATTATACATCTATACGATATCATATTCTATACACTCCATTCACTACATTTTCAATAATGAACGTCCGATAGTGAACTCAAATAACATATATCAGTTTCAGGAAATTCTAGGAATATTCACGGGAGTTAGAGCGCGGACACACAGAAAGACGAATGGACAGACAGACAAATCGAAGTCATTAACACTTTTCAACCTGGCTGGAATTGTTAAAGAACCGAAGTCATTAAATATTTCAACCATGATTGAAAGTGGTAAAAAAAAAAAAAAAAAACGCTAAAATTTCACACGGTTTTTCTAGACTTTTAATTTTTTTTCCTCTCTTAACGTGTTTAATTTGCAGGTGACCCCTAAGAAATTTAACTATTAAGTTTTTTTAACAATACGAAATAATGTAAATTTGCATTAAGTTCTTAAAACTGTTGATTTCACGTGCTTGAATGATTTTAGTTGCTATATTAAAATAAAGGATCTTTTTTTAATTTTTCTCATATCACACATAACCCCCTAAAGTGAGCCCTTTGGCGTCGAAAGATAGATGCCAAAATTGAAAAAATAGTGGTGTAAGTCATCATTTTCAAATTGCAATAACTCAGCGAGATTTTGACTTAGAGAGATGATTTTTTTTTTTTTTTTTTTTTTTTTGCTTGTTAGAGCGAGGAGAATAATTTTCTAAATATAAATCACGTGATAGGAGGGGCCGTATAAAAATTAAATTTCGTATTTAATATGTATACACCCCCTTGTACAAAAAAATGCCATATTTGAAATCTACTCTTAATTTGCTCTAATTTTGTAATTGGAAGTATGTTTCTATCTTTCTTAGTTTACGAGATAATCGCTGTAACATCTATTTTGAATCACCCGGTATATATATATATATATATATATATATATATATATATATATATATATATATATATATATATATATATATATCTACCGCCTTAAAATAGAATGAATAAGCGGTCATTTTCTAAATCCCTTAACTAAAATTATAAATTTCCGAGCTATGTGCGTAAGGCACGCCAATAAACTGAATTGACGAAATGATCGAGAATTTTTAGTCTACATATTTCTAAATGGGGAAACAATATTCTGAATTATTTATTAAAATCACACAATCGACTGATAGGGAAGAAAATCACATTTATTGAAAATTTATTTTTTCCGACTGAGTGAAATTAATGCCTGGACCGGGAGTCGAACCCCGGATCTTTCATTTACAAGGTCAAGGCTCTACCAATTGAGCTATCCAGGCCGACAACCGGTCGGCATTACTCACTCAGGCAACCTTTAGGCAGAATCATCTGGTCTATCATGTAGATAGCTTGTCAGAAATAAGCCGCATTTCTTTCTCCCATTGTTTAATGGTGTTTTCCATTACCTGCGGCTTATTTCTGTCGAGCTATCTACATGATAGACCAGATGTTTCTGCTTAAAAGTTGTCTGAGTGAGTAATGCCGACCGATTGTCGGCCTGGATACCTCAATTGGTAAAGCATTGACCTTGTAAGTCAAAGATCCGGGGTTCGACTCCCGGTCCAGGCAATATATTCACTCAGTCGGAAAAAATAAAATTTCAAAAAATATTCTGAATAATCTGAATATTTTTATTGCCAGAAATTATCGCTTGAATTTTTAGAATTGGGTAATAAACCCGGATTATAGTCGCTGACACCCGCCTCTTGTATTCGCATTTATTTGCAGAGATTTTTAAATAACTTTGCCCTCGAGGATATAGACAAATGCTCAAGAATTCTAATAGGGGTTTCTAGAACTCTCTTTCAAAGGTTACTAGAATTTATAAGGACGATATAGAACTATTTTTAATAGAGCCACAATTTCGATTCTAGATGTCAGTTACAGAAATTTTTCTCAGTGTGCGCAATCTCTCCAAGCTTTACCTTATATATGTATTTCAGCAATTATCTGCAATTAAATGTGATTTGTTTTAATCAACGACAAAATAGTTCTGTGTTTCGCAATCGGTTGCGGAAATATCGGTCTTTTATGCCAAATGGAAATTAAAATAATAATAATAAAATTAAAATAACATCAAATGAACCTGGAGATGTGATAATTTCAGGAGTCTTCTTAGAAACCGAGAACAAATCTGTCACAAATATCGACGATCTAAAAATGCTATTGCCAAAATAAAAAGGATAAGCCTAGTTGAAGGAAAAAAAAACAAAGACCGTAGATTTCGTTTTTATTTATGCACATACACAAAAACAAAAACTACATAAAGATAGACAAATTCAAAATTAATCCCTTTAAAAAAATCACGGCCTTAAAATGGATCGTTAAAAAAATCAAGTGACTTTTAAATATTTTATTTAAAATATTCGGATTAGAATATTGCTGTTTTTGGTAATCATTTGAAATTTTTACAAAAAAGAAAGGGGGGGTGGGGGGTGGCAAGTACGTTAAAAGAACCTACCGTCTACTGGTGAAATAAAGTAAAATTTTAATGTTCATGTTTATAAACGTTCTTAGAAAGATTTATTTGTTGAATAAGTACGTAATTTAACGTTTTTTTTTTTTTTTTTTTTTTTTTTTAACTACACAGTAGAAAAAATTGAATCCTCACTGCCAAATTTTAGTCGTGAATTTTACGGTGAACTCGTATTTCTTAAAGTTTTCTTTTTCTATGTTTGCAGTAATATACCATTTATTTGTCGTAAAATTTACAGCTAAAGTTTGGAATCGAGATATCAAGTTTTTTTTTTTTTTTTTTACTGTCTAAGTAATAAATCTAAATCAAATAAATTATCCTCCAATAATCATTAACACTTATAAATGCTATACAATTGCTACATTAATAAAATTTAAAATAGGTTTACTTTTTATGATATTTTTTTTTTTTTTTTTTTTTTTTTTTTTATGACTCGATTAAACTTATATATCTGGTGAATAAATGTTGTCACTTTTCCTAGCTTTTTCTCTTGATTTTTCGAAACGATAAAATATTATACATTAAGTAATTTCACTAATACTCAAAAGCAATTTTCAGAAACTTCGTAAGACAGTTTAAGTACAATCACTAATTTTTCATACGCTATCGTTTATCATAATGAATGGAAGCGAGAAATTATCATCAAAAATATAGGCCTATCTAATGTATAAGACCACAATTTTCAGAAACTGAAGGAAACTTAATAAATTTTGAGCGTCTTACATTATTCAATACTTCAAAGTATAATTTGTCGTCATTGGCCCCTTAATAGCATTTCTTTCAGAGTTGCTCCCAATCGATTAAGCTATCCGGTTAATTGTCTAAGTTTTCCCTAATTGCAATTTTTGATCGATTTGACTGGGAGATAAGAATTTGATCAGGGATTGTGAATTTTTGGTTATTTAATTTCATACTCCCCTCTGCACAAACACTGAAAAATAAATACTCTAAACAACAGATTACATTATCTGAGAACGACTTATTAAACTTTTGTCATTTTTGTACTAAATTAATGGTATAATATTATACTATGTAACTGCTGGAAAAGAGGGAATTAAAGATGTTAAATAAAGATTTGCACAAAAGTATTTATTTAGTTAGGGCAAAGTGCTTTTATGATGCAAGAGATTTTTGAATTATCATTTTTTTTATTATAAATTGGAGTTCGTTCATTATTTTTCACCTACAAAATGACTTCTTTAAAGGTTTTTATAAAACTCTTGGCAAAATTTATTAATATTGAATTTAATTTTCGATGGATTATCCAGTTTTTGTTTAACTAAAATGAGAAAAATTATCAAAAGTTAATAAAAGCAATGTATTATTTACTAAGTGAATGAATGCTTATAATTACTATTTACTAAGTAATTAAAACGCTATTCTTCACATAACATTATTATTTTATAAACGTTATTATTAATATTTTATTTAACTTTTAATTTATCCATTTTTTGTTTTACTAAAATGAAAATATCTATAAAAAATTAATAAAGAAACATATTATTCGCTAAGTGAATTGATGTTTATAATTGCTATTTATTTAATAATTAAAACGTTATACTTCCCGTAACATTTTAATTATTTTTCAGTCTGTATTCATTGGTATTATAGTTATAAAGGGTATTTGGAAAATAAATCTGTAGCTTCACATATATATTTTTAAAAATAATAATAATAAAGATTTTATTTTTATTCTATTTTTTTTTTTTTTTTCTGAGTTTTATACAGAGAAGTTAAATAGATGAACTGTAGATGTTTATAGCCAGAAAAAAAAAAAAGAAATGTTAAGTATTTAGTGTAATATAAAAATGTTTCTAAATATTAATTATTAAATGCATGAATTTTTATTTTTAATAAATATCATTTGAGACCAACCGGGAAATGGGTGTAGTTAATGTAAAAATACAAAAAAAAAAAAAAAAAAAAAAAAAAAAAATCTACGTAATATTTAATATATATATGCACACAATTGATGTATTTCTACAGCATAAATAAAAGGCTCCTTTTTTTGCATAAATTTATCACTATATGCAGTTATATACCAGTATATACAATAATAGTATTCATTAACTCTTACCATGTTTCTATCCAAAAACATTTTTTTCTGAATGTTTTTATTACATTTTAACACGCATTTATTAGCTTCACCTGTATGTATGTATGTTTGTATGTATGTTTGTAACCACTCTGGGAGCAAACAAAAATCTATTTTGTAAAAAAAAAAAAAAAAGAGTTTTCGTGCGTGAACGCTGTGGCTGCGAGGTAAAGGGCCGCGCTACGAACCTAAAGGTCTAGCGTTCCAGCCCAGTCAGGGGAGATTTTTTTTAAATGGTTTTTGTTTAATTCTAAATTATTTTAATGGTAAATATTAAACCATAATATTTTCAATGGTAATATATATATATATATATATATACAGCTTTGCGTTAATATATAACATTATGTTTGGCTTTTTTTGTAGTTTATTGATATATATATATATATATTTCAACATGGACCTTAAACAATTTTCATAATCTACTAAATTAAAAAGGCTAAAATATTTATATGTTTTGAAATTTCTTTCAGCTTTTAAGGTTGAAGGGGAATTCTTAAACATAAGTCAAGTCTCCAGAGAAGACATGGGTGCCTATTTGTGTATAGCAGCTAATGGCGTTCCGCCGTCAGTAAGCAAAAGAATATTACTTCAAGTCAATTGTAAGATTATTTTTCATAAATTATATATGGTATCCATTTTTCTTAAGTTTTCAACAACTATGTAAAACATCCTTGTATCCTAATAAGAAAATTGTTTTTTTTAAGAAATCTATATTTCTAAGAAATTGCAAAAAGGGGCTGTCCATAAATGATGTCACGCTTTTTTTCAGAATTTTGGACCCCCTCCCTCCCCTTTGTTACAAAGTGTCACGTTTCAATATAACCCCCCCCCCCTCCTTGTCACATGTCACGGAACATGACATACATCAATAATTACTTGAAGTTCAGAAACAAAATATTAGACTAGAGATCATATTTCAAATTTTATTTTCAAATGTTGACTATGGATCTTAATGACATTTGTAAATATAACCATAATAATGAAACGTGTAGTTATTTTGTATGAACTAAGAGTAAGGTTTACAAAAAAAATCCAAATTAATATAGAACAGTTGTAAAGTATTCATAGAAAACAGCAATTGAAAACAGTAGTATTTTGGAAATTTGAATAAAATTTAATATACAGTCGTACCTCCATTTAACAAAGTCGCCAAATCCAGCAAAAAAGTTCATTTTATGGAAAATTGATTAAAGATTCACATTTTATAATGCTTTAAACTATTCAAAGACAAATCTGTAATTCATAAGCACTAAATATTATATGAAAAATATATTGAATTAAAGTGAAGATATATTAAACATATCTTCACTTTATGAACACAAAACACTCTAAAACAGATTGATTTTTTTTTTTTTTTTATTTTTTTTTTTTAATGTCTCAATTGTTAGTTTTACTTAAGTGAATTGTCATTTGCCACATTAATTATATTACATTTATAAAATTACACACCCAATCATACAACAGAAATTAATTGTAATTGTTTACCATGCATTATGACTCTTCTTCCCATGGAGAAGATATATGTTCATTCATTGAATACACGGGCATTTTGATATTTGTATTATCCTCGGGTATAGTAACCCCTGTGATGTCAATGTCATCTTCATCCACCCAGTCTGCAAATTAAAAATTTTCTTTGAAAGCAGTTACAGCCATGATTTTTTTTTTGTCTGTGTGCAGCAATTCGAAGCGGTCTAATTTTGCCAACTTCTGGCTGACACTTTTTTGTGGTTTTATGCATAACAGTTATGTGTTTCTTCAACATGACACTGGATGCAAAATACAAATTGCAGTGCTCACAAACACGAGTAGGAAGTACGCGAGTATGAAGTTTAATCTTTGATAATTTTAAAATAATTTCAAAATTTCAACTGCTGAATATAAATGTTTGTATTTTAACTGAAATATGTGATGTCACACTTTTTGTTACCCCCTCCCCTCCCTTGTCACAAACTGTCACAATTTCACGAACCCCCTCCCCCCCCTCCAAGCGTGACATCATTTATGGACGGCCCCAAAGGTATGAACCTCTAACAGGGAGATCATTTATTATTTACATAATGAATTTGTGAAATTTACAGCATAAAATTCAATATTGATGGTGTTTTAAGCAGTATTTTCTTTTTAGAATTAGGATAACTGCACCAGTAGCGTACACTTTAAGGACATATTTCAAATTAAGTTTTGTGTATTGTTCTTAATTTTACAGACTGTAAATATTAACCAGTGTCTCATGCCTCAATTTTATACGACTGTACTACAAAAGGGTTTATTGTTTTTTTTTTCTTTCTTTTTTTTTCTGAAGAGCAGAAAGAGCACCAGCAGTGGACACGCTAGAGCTTTATAGAGGACACCTTTTTGTTCTGGTACTATACACTTTAGAAACTTTTCAGAAATGGAAAAAATGAAAACCGATTCTTTTGGATATACATATATATATTAATAAACGAAAGTTCTGCGATATTAATGTGTTCTGAGAAAACTTTCCTTCTTTCATTTTGAATTTTCGCTTCTTTTAAGCTTTATACTTTATTTCTTATTTGGTTATTTCCCTGTTTTTTTTTTTTTTTTTTTTTTTTTTTTTTTGTTTTTTTTTTTGGTCTTGTTTCTCCAACATTTTTTTTTTCTCGTTCTTTCCTCTTTTTTTTTTTTTTTTTTTTTTTTTTTTTTTTTCTTCATCTGATTTCTACATGTACTTATTCTATTTTCATATTTTTCCTAGCAATTTTCTTACAAATTTTTCCGTTATTATACATTTGCTACTTTTTTAAAGTAGTTACTCTTGGAATAATAGCAGTTGACGCTTTCTTTTCCCCTTTTTTTTTTTTTTTTTTTTTTTTTTTTAGAAGGTTTCAGGTATTTTTTAAGGAGTTACATAGGTTTTAAATTTTCAAAGAGAATCATGGTTTTATTATTATTTTATTTATTTATTTATTTAATGGTGCAATATGTCTAGAATAGTTTTCCCGAAGTTTCAAGTCAATTGGTATAAAAATGTAGGAGAGAGAGAGCATTTCATAATTCCCCTTATCACTTTATTTTCATTCCTGCTTAAATACAATGGATGATCCTGGGATTGAATTGTCTGATTCTTGAAGGTTTAGACTCGGAGTATAGCTCTCGGAGTGTCATTTTTTGTACACTGAGGCTCATTAGACACATACCTACGGCTCATCTTGATTTTGAACCGCTACAAATACCCACACATGAACCGGAATTCGAAACTGGCGCTTGGCAACTGAAGCCTGATCCTTGAGACATGAATATGGCAGTACTTTCTGCTTTCCTTCAATCTTAATTTAATAAATCATACCCATTTTGAGTATAGTTCGAGTTTTTATTGGTAGTTCTTGCTCTACTTGTACTGTAGTATTTTTTTCAATAAAGGATTTGAACTACGTTTACGGGCGTTTCATTAAATTATTCTATAATTCGAATTTTAATGTTAGAATCTCAGTATTCATTTTACACCATACTTCAGAAGGGTAGACCTGCGGTAGCCTGTTGGTAAAGCATCGAGCTCGTAATTGCAGGATTATGTTTTCGACTCTCAGGACAGTTAACTACCACTGTACAACAATGGTATATGATGCACGTAAAGTTCGTCGTTACGGCAATGACCTCCATGTTCCGTAAAAATAGTAGATCTGGGGGGATGCTGAAGTAGGCGCACGTCGTCCTCTCAACAAAGAATCGAAAGTGCGATGGCATGTCTCCTTATCATCCCAAAAGGTGAACAAAAGGCCATCGCCAATCGACAACTGCGCAGCTCTCTGCAGATTCAACCTCAACCTCAATCTTCAAAAGTTAAAAAAATTAAAATCTCAAATCAGGACCATCCATAATTATATTTTTTCAAAATTATCTTCGAGTGAAAAAATAAATAAATTTATTAATTAATAAATATGCAGATGTCAAATTCAATAATTTTATTACTACACCGCATAAAATATATCTAGAATAATCCGAAAACAAATTTATCACGCTATAATATTTTTCTTTTCCATTGTATTTCGCAATTTATTATCATTATTCTAAAGTATTTGCACATTTAATAAAAATCACAAATGGTTCAGAATTACGGAGTTTATGAGTGAAACCATCATAGAGTACCCATAAGGCTCAACATGTTAAAATCAATGAGCTTAAGGATTGAGACTGAAATTGAATGGATTTCACAACAGGTACGTAGGTGTTAATGTCATTCCTAAGGGTGTCCAGAGATATACCATTATAATTTTGATGTTTCATGGAAAGGTCTTTTTTTTTATACCTGAAAGACTTCGGCGCAAAATTTAGAACTTGACAAATCAGAACAGATTATTGAGAACCAGATAACGCCAAAAAACCTCGGAAACATTGTAAAAGAGTGAAGTGAAGCATAATTCTTAAAATACTGATTCCCTTCAGCGTTATTTCTTTATTAAGGTTTTAGTGTTATACCGAACGCAACCAAATAATCCAATACAGAAAATAGAAAAAAAAAAAAAAAAAAAAAAAAAAACCTTTTTTTAAGAGTGCCTGTAGCTTGTTGAAGGTATTGGACAATTAAAGTCAGCTCCCATTTCGTTCGGCCTTTTAAATTTGATAATTTACTGAGCAGTGTTCATTACTGGCATCGCCTTCAAAGTCAAATGAGCCAGCAATGGGCAGGGCTGTCCACTACTGATTTTAAAGATATTTTTTATGCCACTGGTGTACACCTATATACTAGATGTTAATTTAAAACTAAAAAATTAGCACAATAAAGAAATTTGGTATACTTGTTTTAGTCGTATGAAAGGAAAAGTTAGAATATATCAGTTAGAATAAAGCAGAGATAGAGCAAATAAAATTTTATTTCTTTATTAAAAACTACAAGAAAAATAGTAAAACAGCAGAAAGTTCAATTCTTTTCAGTTAAAGAGTAATCGTATTCTAAAGTTGATGGCAGGAAATATTTGTTGGTCGAGATATTAATACTGCATGAGTGTAACACCAACCTATGAAATTAATGCTCGAAATTATGCAAAGAGATTGAAAGCTTGTTTTCCGAATTTAAATTTAAAAGTGTCCGTTATTGTTGCTCTTACCCTACTATGTGTAACATCTTTTTATTACGACAGGTCGAACTATTTCTTTTAGACAGTGTCGTTACCAATTTTTACCTATCAACTTGAATGAACGTGCAAATACTTTTATTGTTATTATTAATATTTAAAATATGTAAAGCTGAAGTTTAGTTATTCTATTCCCCAGGAATTTTAATCTGGATTACTAGATTTAAAAAAAAAAAAAAATGGTATACGTATTAAACAGGACAGAACCTAGCTAACGCCGTATTTTTTAGTTCAATCGAATAATTGATTCAAATGATAGTAAATAAAAACTCCATTTTAACTTAAGAATTATTTAAAAGAAAAAACAAATGATGCCAAAAATACCCAAATAAATACATATATATATATATATATATATATTTCTCGGAAAAAGTAGGAACGCGCAAACATTTTTTTAGATAATTAAAATTAAATTGAGAAAAATCATGCAAAAGAAATGGAGAAGTTTCAATATCGAACTTTATGGCAAAATTTAAAATTTGACACTGAAGTAGCTCGGACGTTTCTCGCCAGCATCTTTACTTACGCAATAGCAATAGCCATATGAATCCATTTTCAAAATGTCAAAAAAAAAAAAAAAAAAAAAAAAAAAAAGTAAATAGCTAAATAAATAAATAAAAGCCGCCAAGAGGTTCTATCAAAAGCCACTAAAGAAATCTTAAAAAATGTATATAATAACCGATGCTGGGGAATGAAACGCAGTTATTGGATGGCTTCATATGGAAGAATGTATTAAAATGTGTCCTGTCCTACTAAATTAAATTTTGTATGGTGCAGAATTTTTTAGCAATTAGATAGAAAACAATAATAGGCATAGAGTTTTTATAATTTTATCTGGGAATAACTTAAATAATTGTAGGCGATTGAATCATTATTTAATTAAAACTTAAGGAATGTTGAATTCGTTAATAGTTATTATTACTTCATTTTTTATTTTTTAGATTCATTTTTAATCAAAATAAATTGATTTAGTCATTAGCTTTCTGTTAACCTTCTCCGGTGTTTGAACCTCTTTTAACAAATGTAACCTATAATATAGTTCCTCCCTTTTAAACTAAATCATGAAAAATAAACCAGCATGCTTTTGCTTTTTTTTTTTTTTTTTTTTTTTTTTTTTTTTTATTGTTAAATCTGCGGACAGGAGTCAAATAACAATTCCCATTTTTATTATTATTATTATTATTATTATTATTATTATTATCATGGTTATTTTGTAAAATTTAAGCGTTTACATATAAGGTGCATTTTTTATTAAGTTCTTTAAAAATACCTTTTTACATGCTTAAAAAATTATTTAAAATTCAAGATATTTTTTAATGACCACTTCTAGTATCTATAAAATGCGATTTAATAAAAAATTATAACTCTTTATAAATTTAATATAATCAAATTCAGTCATATTGCAAATTGTTTAAAAGAAAAAAAATAAGAGTCCACGAAGAAGTTATTATTTTAATTTATAGCTAGACTGCCAATTAAATAAATAAATGAATTACTAAAAAACTCACAGTTTAGAGTTATCAATACGATTTTTTTTAAATAAATTATATATCTACAACAATTAAATAATAATAATAATTACATATAAAAGATATGTTTTTCTGTTTAATTTAAGAAAAGCAATTTTTTTCTAATTTTGAGAAAGATATATAGAGAATACAACATGCTAACATGCAGATTCTCTCTTCATACTAATTTTTGCTTAGTACACACTAAGAGACGTTAAAAAAAAACTCCTGGATGTTTTACTTTTCTTTTTCTGCAACCTCCAGTTTTATAGTTTAAAAAGCAAATTTTCAAACAGATATTATTACGTTGTCCTCCACATTTACTATAGGATTGAGTCAAGTGTTAAAAACAAAACGCAATTGTCAATTAAATTGTAATTTTAGAAAGTATTTCAAAAATGGCAAGGATAAGACAAATAACGGTACCACAAAAAGTATTAATTTTAGAATGAAAATCAAAAAGTATTTTTATATGCGAAATGGCAAAATAATTAAATGTCAACGAAATATTCGTGAGATGATTTTTACCAAAACATAAAATGTTTAAACTAGATATTTGGCTTTAGACGGCCACGTTGCTACTCTGAACGAGATAACCGCAAGTTAAAAAACAATTGTTTATAAAATTTATCTGTATTATGTTCAGAACTTAGAAAATTTAATAAAAAAAAATAAAAAAAAAAAAAAAAAAAAGCTTTTAGCATAGTATATTATTTCAAAAGCATTGCAGTAGCAATTAAACAAAGCAGTTTAAATACTAGAAGAACTACAAAAAAAGCCTTTATTAAGAAAAGTAATTAAAAACAAGACTTCAGTTGACCAAAAATTTTAAAATATTATTAGGCTGAACTGGTTTTCTCTGATGAGTCAAGTTTAATTTATTTCGAGCTCACAGAAACAAGCTAATAGAGCGACGATTAGGTGATTGACTTTGTGAAATTGCACTCTTAAAGCAGTGACATATTACCCGTACATTAAGGTACAGAAGTGCATAATTTTTCAAGGAATCGAGTAAATTTCCCTCCTCAAGAGATCAGTTAACTGGAAATAAAACATAGTCATTATAAAAGTGATGCCTGGCAGACTATTTGTATCTCAGACTTTTCCACAATCAGCATTTCAAAATGATAATGCACTTTACTGCACGATATCTGTAGTACTTTTTTTTTTATTATTATTTAAATTGTTAAATTTACCTATCCACGCCTTAACACCTATAGCTCTGAAGTAATCATAACTTTTTTCCACTTTAAATTAAATCTCACAAAGAATATCGTATAATTTCTTCTTTACTAGACTTGGAAATAGTCTTAATATCAATCCACTCGATAATGTTTTGTCTATAACAAGGGAGGGGAATTCAAAATTTTTAACCTCCAATTTTCGCAGTAACTTGAAAAATTTGTTTATAATATTTGGCACAGCGAAACTTCTGAGGTTTAGTTACAAAATTGTATAGTACTAAGCCGTTGTGCATTAAAGCAGCAATTCCATATAAATGTGGAATTATCCACTGCAGAATACATATTTTTATTAAGTATTTTTTTAGATCTAAAAAACTAGGGAGTTTTATTTCATATATTAAAATATAATGTATTTATTTCATATAATAAATCATAATAAAGCGCAAAGTATATGTTTAATATATTATGTTTGAAAAAAAAAATGAATTTTTTTCTTCTTTATATATGAATTTTTTTCTTATTTATATATATGATGTATTTTTTAAAAGCTATATTAAATGAAATATTTATAATTTGACAATTTATACATATTATTAAGAAAAAATCAAATACTTATTGAACTATAAAGCTCAATGATTAAACTTATAATTTAGATTTTAATCTTAGTAAAAAAGACATCGTTTTCATTTTCAGTCCGGCCAAAAATCAGAGTTCCAAATCAACTCGTTGGTGCTCCATCAGGTACAGATGTCACTTTAGAATGCAGATTAGAAGCTTCGCCTACACCTTTGACATCGTGGATCCGCAGTGATGGAATCATGTTGCTCAACAATAGGAAATATGACGTCACGGAGGAGAAAGAAGGATACAAAATATACATGAAAATAAGAATAAATAGCTTGACAGCGAGTGACTTCGGATCATATAAATGTGTAGCTAAAAATACGTTAGGAGAAAAAGAAGGATTTATCAGATTGTATGGTAAGATACTTTTATTTACTAGATATAAAATATTTAATATATAGTATATATAGTATATACATAGAAATGGATATTACAATAAACTTAAACGAAAACAATTATCTGATGTGCATTCTGAAAGTTTCATTTTAATTTAACAATGGTTTCTTTCAAGGAAACTTTTATACTTCTTTGTGCTTCTTTGTACACTTTTTTTGTACTTCTTTTCACCTCTTCATTTTTATATGTATTTTAGTATTATCAAATTTCAGTGAGAAAAAAAAATATATATATATACACCGCCTCCCTTTCCTCTAGAATGAATAAGTGGCCATTTTCTAAATCCCTTAACCAGAAATATAGATTTCCGAGCTATGCGCGTAAGGCACGCCAATAAACTGAATAGACGAAATTATAGAGAATTTCTAGTGTACACATTTGTAGATGGTGAAACAATATTCTGAATACTCTAAATATTCTGAATCATTTGTATTGCGAGAAATTCTCGCTTGATTTTCTAGAATTTAGTAATAAACCAAGATTATAGTTGTTGAAACCCGCCTCTTGTAGTTTCATTTATTTGCAAAGATTTTTAAATAATTTTGCCCTCGCGAATATAGGCAAACGCTCCAGAATTCTAATAGGGGCTTCTAGAAATCGCTTTCTAAGAGGACTAAAATTTATATGGATGACATGGAACTATTTTTCTAGAGCCACAACTTAGATTCTAGATGTCAGATTAAAGAATTTTTTCTCAGTGTTCAATTGAACTAATCGAAAATATATTAATTCATTTCAATTTTATTCTCTTAAATTTGTAGTAAGTTGACATATAATGCTTTTAAAGTAATATATAGATATATTGTAACAAAGTTGTAGAATGATGATAATTAAAAAATAATCTGGTGTGGCATTTACACGACTTTCTCTTAGCCTAAAATTTAATTCCATAAAGGCAGATTGTACATTCAGGGATAAGATAACGAATACTGTCATATAAATCTTCGTAAAAACAATTTGAAATAGGCTTCGGAAAAGATTCATTGGACAAATAGTTCTGTAGAAATAATTCTACCACTACTCTCAACCCTCCGATTTAATATTGAACTTACATTTAAAGAGAATTCAAAAGCTGTTATTAAATTTAAATGTTCATTTTAAATTATTCAAACAACTTTCATCCTCCCCATTCCTTCAAACTTATGAATTTTAAAATTCTTTTTCAAGCAACGACCTTATATTAACTTCAAAATACAACATTTGAACACCCTGAAATTATTTGTTTTTAAGTTATTTTGATAAAAGTCATAGACAAAAAATTAAACGTTAAAAACATAACTTCAGTATTTAGAGAACCTGAAAATGTGTCAATATACCAAAAACAAACTCTAAACATTAGTTTTAAAAATATTTTATTTAACACATGCGTATGAGGAATTAAATTTAATTTCTGAAATTAATTAAATTTCTGAATTTAATTAAATATGACAGTTATAATTAGCAATTCAAAAAATAATAAAAATGAGAAAATTTTAGACAGAGCTATGATTAAAAAAAAAAAAAAGAGCCTTCCTTA
The DNA here is from genome assembly GCA_963930645.1 of Salticus scenicus. NCBI lineage: Eukaryota > Metazoa > Arthropoda > Arachnida > Araneae > Salticidae > Salticus > Salticus scenicus. Next base: position 92,221,975 of record OZ005654.1, read on the forward strand.
TGAATGTTTCTTTTCTTTTCTTTTCTTTTTTCTTTTTTCCAATTTACTTTAAGAGGTGAGTTGTTTTCATCAATAACGAAGATGAGTTAAACATTAAGCATAACTAAGGAAATAACATAGATAAGAACTGAAATAATACTGATAAACCTAGTTAAAATGCATTAGAGTTGCCCGCAAAACTCCGTTCCAACAATTCCAACTACTAAACGTATACAGCTATAGCCTTAAAAAGTATATCTAGGCGTATTAAAATGGCTATGCATTACTAGATGACTATCTTACAGCACCATCTGGTAGGAGACAGCAGAGGTAGCATTCATATCCCAAAAACGATATGAAATAGGGGAAGAAGTGAATTACAAATTTGTAGAGCATCTTCGATTTTTTACGAAAACGCATTTTCTAAGCATGAATGTTAAAAACAGAATGCTTAAAAATTCCATTGATTGTTCGTAATTTCCTACACAGTGACTTGTAGAAATGCTCTTAGAAAGAAAAAGACAACTATTCTTTACCAAATACTTTTGTTTTTCATAGTAAAACTTCTGTGTGTCAGCTATTTTACACGTTTGTCCCATTGTCTGAAATTTACGTTGTACACTTTGTAGTGTAGTGGGTAACACGTATGGTACGTAAAGTTCAAGCAAGGGCGCAGAAGGGAATTGCAGTTAACTATCAGAAGTTTGAACAGCTAAAATTATCTTGTAAAAACTAGTTTTTTTCTTTTTTTTTTTTTTTTTTTAAGATAATTTTCTCACATCACAATTTAGGTATTAGCGATCAGACAAATGAACACTTTTTCTATTCTTTTTTAGCATTCATGTCAACAATGTGTCTTTTCATGCTAGATCATTGGTACTTTCCATTTTTGTAATTCGAATTTCTTTTTACTAAAAGTATTTACTGTTTAAAATTTCAACAGAAAACTATTGGTAATCATTTATCTTAAGTCTTATGTTTATTTACAGAGAAAATAAAAAACGAATATGCTAAAAAATCTATGTTAAATATGCATTTTAATAGATAATATTAATTTAATTAAGTATTGACTAGAATATATTTGTGACTTAGAATGCTTTTTCTAAAATGGAAATATTCATTTTAAATTTTTTTTGAAATATTAAATAATAAAAATAGGTGAAATACAGAACAAAAATTGAAAATCTCGATTACTTACTTTTAACTAAGAATTATTGTTAAATTTACAGGGGCTCTGGGTAAAAATTTCATGAAGTTTACAGAATTTTTTTACAGTGCACGGTTGTTACGCTTAATATTTCCCCCTCATTTTTACACCACTATATTTATATAGTATGTCTCTATTGTATGTTTCCAAGATCACATAGGAAGAAATTTGCAGTATGAATACAATGTTGGATGAGTCGTGGGGGGGGGGGGAGGTGGGACCTTAGCAACTACATTAAAAAATCCAAAAAATAAAGTTGAATATATATATATATATATATATATATATATTATCGCATTAACTTTTACTCAAATGAAAATATCCAGTAAGTTGAACACAACTACAAAAGCTATATGTCTACGATACCTTTCGAAAGACATAAACAAATGTAAATTATCGAAATTGACAGCTATCAACTGTTATGATTTCTGGATAAGGTAGTTTAATTTACAGAATTTCTAACCGTATTTAATCAAAAAGAAATTACTACATAAAATTTGCATTAAAAAAAAAAAAAAAAAAAAAAAAAAAAAACTGTCAAAAATTACCGGTATCTGAAAATCGTAACGATTGGTATCTATGGACTTTTCAATGTCCATATGAGTACTAATTAACTTTTTAAAACGTAGTAAATTTTATTCTAATCTCAAAATTTCAAAATCTGACCATATAACATATGTTGAAACTTAATTTATATTGTTAAAATATGATTGCATGCGTACATGATATTAAAGTAGTTAACTATTTTCACGCATAAATTATAAATTGAGTTACGTTCATTAGTATTCATATATTTTTTTTTAAAAACTGTTAGAAAATATTAAAAAAAAATAAAATAACACTTTATAAATACTGAAATTACGTTGTAGTTTTACCTTACAAGGGGAAAATAACACTTGATTAAAAATTCATATTAGTCGCCAAAAGTGTGTACTGTTTTTTTTACTTTGTGATGTTTTTCTTTGCGCTGATTTTTATTTATTTATTTTCATATTTAGTGAAAATTGTTAAGTCAAGTAAAAAAAAAAAATGATTGAGATTATAATGCTATACATGCGTCACATACTGGACAAGACTTAGCAAAACCTCGACATTAGCTTCAGGGCCACGAACCCAATTCCTTCCCGAGCTTCGATGACATTTTCTAGTCAATTTTGGACTTTTATTCCTTCCGATGTCAACCTTATTTTTCTTTTCCACACACTTAACATTGTGAGTTGTTTTCCTTCTCATCCCATGCTTTTTTCTATGAATTTTTAGCCTTTTTTCCCTCGATTTCTACATTCTAAAGTACGAAAGACTAAGACTAAACAGATATGAAATTGTGAAACATGTCTATTTATAAATACAAAATTTATAAAATGAAAATTAATACTGAATAAAATGAATATTAATAGACATACTTGATTTTATTGAATTATAACAAAGAAATTAAAGTAATAAATAAAAAGTAAAATACAAAAATAAAAAGTTCCGCTGATATTTTTTATTTATTTATTTATTTTATTTTATTTTAATTATAATTTTTAATTATAATTTTAATTTAATTTTTTTATTTAATTTTTATTTAATTTTATTAATTATTTTATTTATTTCTTTTTTTTTTTTTTTTTTTTTTGTAACACGAGCGTTTCAAATTAATAAAACTGATATTCACTCAGTTGCTCTTGGGAAATGATGTACACGTAATGAATATTGTATTTCTCATAATTACTTTAAAGTTTACTTTAATTATATGAAATATATTTACTTTTCAGAAATTCCTCCACCAACAGCTATTCCCAAAGCCACTCAACACTATGAAGTTTATTTACCGAGGTTAAGAGGTAAGGAAGTTTGTGCATGAAATTAATTACAAACTATGCTTTGAATTAAATGTCAACATTTTCTCTTATAAAAACATTGCATAATGTTTTTTAGTGGAAAAGGAAAATCTCAATATGTTTATTCGGAGAAAAACTTATACGTTTGCTTTAAAAACACGAGACGAAATATCTCGGATTCATTTCGTTGGAAATTTGCGCAAAACGTTAAAAAAAAAAAAAAAAAAAAAAAAAAAAAACATTCAAGAGAACGTTAAGATTTCTTGCAAGATATAAAAACATATTTCTTTCTTTCTTTTTTTTTTTGTAAATAGAAAAAAAGGCTTATTTCTATCTTTGAATTCTTCAACATTTGCTCTTTCGAATGCATAACTGAAAATAAATGCCATATGATGTTTTCTATTTAAGCAAGCATAAAATTAATATTTTTCAAGATAATAGAAACTTTATTTTTTAAAGCATATAATTTTAATAATATGCTCATTATTTACTACTGTATTTTTATAATTTTTCTCCATTTAAAATAAGCGACTTCAAACGTATTATTCTGTCTTTAAAAAAAAAAAAAAAAAAAAAAAAAAAAAAAAAAACTACAAATTAATAGATACAGCATAATACCAACAACACTGAAATAAAAGTTATTATAATTCAATTTAAATGTTAGAACTCAATTTTTTCTATGATCCATTTGCAGTGTATCAATTAACAGATAAATTCATTTTTAATTACTTACGTTAATGTTAGAAATTAGGACCATAACAAGATCTGATTCTTTAACATGCGAAATTAAAAAAAACAGGTATCAAACGGAAACCAATAATTTTATAAATATACGAAAAAAAGATAACTGGAATTGTGATGTGGAATTGAGAATTGGAGTTGCATATACTCAAAAATAGCAGAATTAACTCTTCAGGGAACATGCCCCTCTATGAGCTGACAGATCGCAAAGAACTATATAGCTAATTCGAGCCAAAAATACAGTTCGTTTTCCTATCTTGCGACGAAATCCAAATTTAAAAAGGAATGAATTAAATTTCAACAAATCATTAACACAACCCAACACACACACACACACACATATATATATATGTATATATATATATGTGTGTGTGTGTGTGTGTGTGTGTGTATAAATGTATATTATATCAATAAGAACTATATTAATGGTCAGTTTACTTACAATATTAAATTTACTAGTCCAGGGACATAAATACGTCTGATGTGTCTTGTACTAGAATCATCTATAATTAGTAACTGCATTTCTGTGATATTGAAAAAAAAAATAACTAATCGTTAGGTTCAAAGACACAAATAAGGGTTGATCTCAATGTTTTTTGCCACAAAGTCTTAATTAGGTCTCTACAAAGTCTCTATTAAGAGTAAAAAAATGCCCCGAATCTCTACTTTTAACATGATTAACATACATTTTACACTTGTAAGCAAAATGCATTTATATAAACTATTAGCAACCTATCTAATCCATATAAAAATAACCTATACATAAATATATCAATGCATACAAAATACAGCTCTTAAAATATTTTAATATATATAATAATATTTTTATATTTCATATTTCATAACGATGCATAAATGATCTAGAAAATTTGACATCACAAACACTTAAAACCCCATCAGTGGCGGATCTGTTCTACCCTCAAAGCTCGTAGATGAGAAATGGTTTATGGATTCGATCACAGATCACGCTCATCTTCCTAGGTGTCCGGTGTTTTCCGTGGTTTTCTCCCAAACTGGCGTAAATACGGACTAGGACACCTTAAAAAACCTCCACGAAGGACACTTCACCTATAGCCCTAGGACCACGCTGGAGTAGTGAGTTGGCCTTAACCACATAACCAACCAAACAGCAACAGTCACTTAAAATGCTAGTGACTCAATCTTATGTATTTTGGAGTTTTATCTGATGCACTCTTTAAATTAGTTATTAGTTAGATATTCATCTTGGTTCCTTGACATTAATTTAGATGATATTATGTTTTATGACTATCGCAAAGACATGCGAAATATGTGTTCTAAGGCGTAGTTTCATACAGTTAATAAGGCATAAAAAATATTTACAGTTAGCTACAAATTGCAGGATTAAATGTTTCATTTGCGTAATTCGTCAGTGCTTTGGTGTTTATTTATTCACTATAAACTGACTAAAAAAAATCATATACCATGGCATGGCCATTTATTTTTTACAATCCAATGTAAATTCTTTCCGTCGTGTATTCTGTAAGAATAATGTACTTGAGATTTCTCTGTCAATTACCCTATTTTTACTGTGACTCAAAATTTCTTAAGTGTGAATTAAGCTTTAATAAATTAAACTTAATTCACTTAATTCACTTAATTCACCAATCATTGTAATTAAAGTTTTAACGCTTAACAGAATTTGTTCAAGGAAAGTAAATGGCCATCTTATTAGTTACTATACTCTAGCAGGCAAACTGAATACTATAGGTATCAGTTTTGATTCTATTTGTCGTGGTCATTATCTCGAAGAGGAGACATTCGAGCACAATTTACGTGACACGACGCTTTATCTGCTCATAGGTTTGAGAATCTTTGTTGGGCCTTGGGAACTGCAGAATATACAGTGGAGCACCGTTTATACGTTTTTCAAGGGACCGTTCTTAAAAAACGTATAACTGAAAAAAAACGTACAACTGAAAATTCGTTTTAACATTAATGCACAATAAAGTATCATATTAATAATAAAAGTCTAATCAATTTTCAGGATTTCCTTTACATTTATTCGAATAAGATATATTTTAATTATAGTTAAAATATTTTTAAAAGGTTGAATAAAAATTAAATGATAATTAAAAATATAGAAATTCAGAATTTTTTTTCAAGATTTCGATTTTGACCTTTAAAGACAAAGCCTTTTGTTCTCTAAACGAAGATGACATTTTTGCAAACGATTAAAAGGACGGAAAGAGAAAAAAAAAATGTTTCTCCAACCGTAATGTCAAATTAACACGATAAGAAAATATTCCAAGTCGCCCAACCGAAGTGAGTAATAAATCTTCAAGTTTACAAAATGCCTATAAAGTTGTGGGCGTTTTTCCTTTCATACCCCATTCCTGGAATCAATTAAAAGAGAAAGTAGGAGGTCTTCAAGTGGTCACTGTCTACTTGGCTTAATTCTAAAAAATTCTCTAACCCTCTCCTAACATTTCTCTAACATTCATCTTTTTTTTTTTTTTTTAATCCTGGAATGAAACTCAAACTTGGGATTCTACAAGGAGCAAGAAAAAAAAAAAAAAAACGTATAAGTGAAATTAAAAATTTACTTGTGTCGTATAAACGAAATATTTTAACATTAGAATTCAATGGAATGATTTGGGACCGAAGTCGAAAAACGTATAAATGAGAAAAACGCATAAATGAGAAACGTATAAAAGGTGCTCCACTGTATATGTAAGGTTTCTGCTGAACTTCGCTTCAGATATGGAACTTTTCCCTTAAGCAAGAATTTTGGTTTAGGTATAATAGACCTCCGGTCGATGGGCCTAGTTTTTACTGTATTACTGTAGGTCTACCCTTCTAAAAATTAATAATTATTGAGTCAAACATAGTAAATGAATTGTAAAAAGACCTCGCCTTTCTGTTACATTTATAATGAAGGATTTTTATGCGATATATGTGTTGAGAAAATTTTTAAATATTAATTCTTTGCATATTATTTATAATTTTAAATCGCAAGCAGCCCATATTAATCAACCTTACAAACCTGATATCATTTATTTTCTGATTATTTCTTCTACACTCTAATAAATTTCCGTAAAATTCAGAGAGTTGACCATTAAATTATACAGACATCTTCCATCTATCAATAGAAGGAAGTACCTATATTTGTAACAAATCGCTGTAAAATTCGAAGTATTTATCATTTTTCATAAGTCGCTTCCCTTCTTTGAAGGAAAAAAATAAATAAAAGAAAGGTTTATGGTCGAGACTTCATTTTTACAGTGCTACAAATTTTGCTCGTCATTAGACGTAATCCAGTATGTAATTTTTTACAGTGTAGTATTCTCACTAAATTATTCCTGTCAAAATAGGATGTACCATTTTCAAAAAAATTACACTGAAAAATTTGCGGTGTACTAGAATTGAGATTTTACAAATTTTTCATTTAAACTTTCCTTTCGCATTAAGTGTAAAGTGATATTAATGTTTTTCATTCATTCACAGAGTTTCTTGACAACCTAAATTTAATTTCTGCTCTATCGATAAATTAAAAATCAATCTTTAACGCACACTTATACTTTAAAAATATGTCTCTCATAGGTAGATATTTTTTTGTAAATCTCTGCACTCAGTCGTACTGCCCAACTTTAAAATTCTGTTAAACAGTTCCTTTCCTACTCTACCATAGTAATGTCCTCTTTTAAGTCTGGATTTTGTTTATATCATTCCCTCTACCTATTATTCAATCTACACATAGTTTAAACTGGGAAAATGCTGCAGTTGGCAGGGAAGACCACAACCGAGATTCATGTGCAAAATCGCCTCTTTCAGCATGCGCAAAATACGTCCGGGTAATGCACTGCCGCAGGCACTGGGGAACTGGACCTGGCATATTTTGAGATGAAGAAGCTGTCAAATGAAACGGCGACCCATACCGAGTATATATCGAATTTATTAGAATTTCGTTTTAGATTTTTTTTCTTATGTATTTATAAGTTATACGTTTAAACATAGGGGCTAGAGAAGCGGTCAGTGATTCCTAGTTTGAATATAAAATGCAACATACTTAAATTGAACCTTTTTAATTTAATACCCTCGCTGGTTCGTATAATTTTCTTGATATTTTGAGCTTTGCACATTAAATCAACATTAAAAAGAAAGAACACAATGATTCGAAATTGAAGTTTCAATTAAAAATCTTTTGTTTTAAAACATCAGGTTAATTTAAATTGCGTAGTTTTGAATACAGAGTTTTTAGTCTTTCTTTTACAGTATCATCTCTATTCCACAGCTCGATAAGTTACAATTGAACCACTACTCTTGCACCACACAGTCACGCATGACTAAAAAAAAAAAAAAAAAAAAAAAAAACATTTAGATATACATGCTTGGACTGTGATTCGAAGTCGATATTTAACAAGAAAGCCACAGTGCTAACCATTTTAAATGCAAAAGAATGGTGATTAACTACTTTTTCTGAAATTAATTTCTAAATTCTGAGTTATTGATAAAAGTGACATAGGTCGCAAATGTTTAAGACAACCGTACAATATCAAAGTCCATGAGATCGCCCGTGAATGTTATAAACAATCATAGAACGGAAATAATCCTAACACAATCTTAAATGAGCAAAAGAGGAATAATTAATGAAACTGCCTTTACCTTGAACCTTTTGATTTAACAGTTAGACATAATAATGTAATTCCAACTAATGCCTTCCTTAAACAGGTAGAACAATTGGAACTAAGTAAATATCTCTCAAAACTTCGCAACATTCGACATTCCTGTGAAATAGTGTCTCTGAGTACACACAAGTTTTCGGCTGGTTTAAATAAGAGCTATTGCAAAAATATTATTGATTGATTTATTGTATTGAAGATGAGGGATGTAATTTTCCTACTCACGTCTGCTAAAACTAAAAAAAATTAAATAGAAAATATTTAGAACACAAATTTCGATAATAACGAAGAGAAAAACACAGTTAAATATACTTTTAACATTTATAAAAATGGTATTTTTCGTAGGTACTCCAGAGAAGACCGGCGCCTGAGAGAGATATTTTAAATTAGGGAATAAATAGTAAAGAAAGAGTCGCTTTTTAAGGTAGGGATAATTTAGATAGAAATGGATAGCAATCTATTTTCATGATAATCAAATATTTATACCAAACATGTTTTAAATATTTAAATCAAAATCACTAGACTACAGATGAAAAAAAAATACTTAGACAACTGCAAATATTTTAAAAAATTAGCTTTTGAAGCTTAAAATCATTTTTATAAATATTTTATATTAAGTAAAATACCATAATGGTTTAGTAACAAAGAACCTTTCATTTTCCAACATTATATATTACACATATTTATTACTATTTTTATTTTCCATGTCCTTAATCATACTTTTAAGGAATATTTCCTGTTTAAAATTATCAGCTTATTAGGTACAAAATGCCGAATTTCAAAACACTAGGGAATTTCATTATATATACAAAAGAATTCGTGGTATTTGATCAAAGTATGTACAATCTGCACATTCATATATTCATAATGATAGCTCGGTCATGCCACTAGAAAAGAAATATCCTTGAAAATAAAAATATGAGTCTTGGGAACATTTCGAAGGACACAGTTTCGAGTACAAGTCCAGTATTCATCGCACTAGTTGGCGTGGAACATGTGGATGACCGTTGTCTTGTAAGAGAATGGGCCTGCTCTATTGATCAGTGTTGTGTGATTCCTCTTAAGTATGCTCATCATATTGTCTAATTCCTTCCAATAAACGTATTTTGTAATTGGTTGTCTAGGTTTTTTTAAGCTACATTGGATATTCCAGCCCTCATTCACCAAAGAGACCTCATGAGGTTTTTGGGTGCAGTCAAGATTTCAAGGTGTGTTTGGAATCTTCATTTTTATTCAATTTTTATTGTTAAAACTTACGATTATTAAAAATAACTACTTTTATTATCGTACGTAAAAATTCGATCAATAAATGGTTAAAATTTTAGTCGCAACAGAAAAGATAAGCACATTTTATGACACGTCCGCATCTTCTATTCAGTAAACCCGTGTGGAATGTATGTGTTGAGGTTTTTTTTTTAACCTTTCCAGTTAACTAAGCTAATATGGGTAGAATACTAACATCAAAATTTCTGCTAATTTTCACACAGATTGTGAAGGATTTCCTTCCACTACATCTATAATTAACGCCTTGCATTCAAGTAGCGTACATGAAAGAATTTTAAGAGAAAAATTTCCTAACTGGATTTTTTAAATAAAAAATTCACTGTTGATTTTTTATGTTTGATCTGTATTAGTTTCAATTCGAACCTTAATTTCAAAAGCGAAACAAACTTTTGATTTGTACATGAAAAAAAAAAAAAAAATCTCAATAGATATCTTTGAGATTTTGTATGATATATATATATATGCAAACTTGAAAGATTACGTGCATAAGTGTAATTTTAATTTCTGAATCTCATACTGTCTGCATGTCCCAGATCGTCGTCAATTGCCCATAGTGCAGCAGTGCAAAGTATAACTCACTCACTCACTCATACTATTTGCTATCGGAAATGCCATACTTAATTACCAGTGATGTATCGTGAATGACGTTTTGGGTATGTTCCATACGGGTGGCTAGAAACAGTTCGTTATCATGAAAAGCTCATTCCTCTGATTGACTGTTGAAATGTCATCATATGTATGTTGTTACAGCGTCTAGAATAAACAGTGTGGAAAGCGGCGAATAAAATTGTACTAAAAAATTAAGCCTGTCACCAGATGTCATTGTAATCGAAGCTAGTGCCACGACAACAAAACCGAGACTCCCTATTGGTTAATTATATGCTTAGATCACGTGATTAAACTGACGAAACTGGGAAAAGCCAATCAGGTCTTCGATTTGAGCAATAGCTTCGATCACAGCGACATCTGGGTAAGCTTAATTTTTGTTGCATCATTTTAACATCACGGTTATAGGCGATTGCCACACTGTTTATTCTAGACGCTGTAATGTTGTTTCACAAAATAAGTGAATTAACCAATACCATGATTAAACATCAATTTTAATGTACTGCTTCTAACTACCTGAGTGGAAGATATCCAAAATGCCATTTACGAGACGCCACTGTTAATTACAAAGAACATAATAACTACAAATATTTCAAAAATAAAAATGCAATTGTAGACGAACAAAAATTTTTATTCATATACATAAATCATTCCTTTTAAGGCTTTAGTTCTCATTTAAGGTTCTAAAAAATAATTGATTTTAAGAATTATGATAAATGTTCCTATATATTTTTAATATTTTCTTCTTCATTATCAAATGTCATACAGATTTATTCAAAAAAAAATTATATATACATATTTTATAGCTATATATATCTATATATACCTGTATATATTTATGTATATTTACGAATTTTCTAATTTAATCTTAAAATTATTCAGCGAATTTATAGAAATAATGATTTACAAATAATTAGCATCAAGTTTCAAACTAGACTGATTTTGGCAGCCGTGACATTTTAAGCACAAATTGATTACTTTTCCAGAATTAAAATGAGAAACATCTCTACATAATTTAATCTGAAAATTTTAATATTCTATTCCCATCGAATGAATTTATTCATTAATGTCAAATGGGAAATGCATCAGAATGTGATAATAAAATATTTATTTTAAAATGGCAAAGCGTTTGAAATTTTCAAAGGTAAAAGTAACATTAAAATATGAATATATTTAAATATATGTATTTTAAAGCTATTTTTTTTTTATATATCTTTATGTAGAGTAAATATATTTTTTTTTTTTTTTTGTCAATTTATGTTTTATTAACGCAGCTTTATTATTTTTTATTCAAATATAATAATTGACAATTTAAATGTTTTTAGTGGGATGTATCAAAACACAAGTAAATATATAAAATCTCTTTATGGGTTCGAATTATAAACAGTGCAAGATAAATATAACAGTTACGATACCTTAATTATATACCATCAATAAACAAATATATGCTATGTAAATATTTTATACACAAATACTATGAAAAAGGCTGGAAAATGAAAAATCAGAAAACTATAGGTAAATGAGTTAGCACCAAAACCAAAATCCCGAAATTAAAATTAAATTTTATATAAATATATAAAAATATGGAGAGGATCTTTCTAAAATTGTGACTGGTTCTCTCGCATTTTACGAATTGATTTCGTCGCTTGAATACACCGACAACGAAATTTAGACTGAGTATTCGTCCCGACTACATATTATACGATTTTTTTTCTTTTATTCACCTTTTGGTTTTGAATTTTTCTACATTTCTTACTTTGTCTTTGTTAATTGTATTCTAAAGAAAGTTCATATATTTATACTGTTCTCTCTTTTTTTCCCCTCCCCTTCCACATTCTCTTATGATGATTATGACACGAGCCTTTCTAAAAAAGCTTTTTTTTTTTTTTTTGCTCTTTTCACTTTAGTTATTTTAAACCAATTAGTCGCTATAGAACAAAAACATTTTAGATGTTTCAAAAAGATTCTACTAAATGATAATTTAGCTGATTTAACTAAAATATTCTATTCAAATTGCATTACATTAACTAAATTGGCTTTGTCTTAAAAATATAAACAATCCTTTTATCCTGCTAAACGATAAACTTAGTATACAATCTAATAACAAATGTGTAATTACGTCTTGATTCAAGCAGAAGTTTTGTTGCAATGAAGATATCCTGATCGTAAACGCAGAACTTACGAAATATACCTTAACTGAAAAATTTGTTTTTTACGTCAATGGACAATATTCCTGTGACGTCACCGTGGGTAAAATCGCCGAACACGTGGCCGATATTTTGTAAACAAATTAGATTCAAGATGCCATTTTATTGTTACGCATAACATTTTCCAAAATATTTCTGCAGTGAAACTTAATAATAATGTTCAAACAAGAACAAAAGATAAATGTAAACAACTGAATCGAATTATGAAGTTAAGACTATTCCAAATCGTAAAATTGCAGAACATTTTATGTATACACACACACACACACATATATATATATTGAATAAAGATTAATAAGAACATTTTATACACACACACATATATATAGAGACATCAAAGCTTACATAATTAGAATTTCAATCACCTTAATAAAGGAATTTAATAAATGGAACATCCGTTTAAATTTGTTAACATCGCCACAGTTCACACGGCAACTTTTAATATTACATATGTTGATTAATATTAAAGTATATTACTAAAACTGGATTAAAAACAAAACAAAGGTATCACTATATCACTCTTACTTCAATTTCATATAATCTGTAACTCTTATAAATAACATTGCAAGATAAAAATTTGCAAGCCACAATGCTTTGTTATGGTAGAGTTGAGGATTGTTTCCCTAACCAACTGATATTCTTGTAGCCTCGAACCCAAAGTGGGAATATGGTCCATTGCGTTCCAAAACTTCGTTCTCAAATATGATCATTAAGTCATAGACTTATAAGATCTGTTTTTATTCTATGCACTATAAAAAACTGTAATATTACATCAAAAACCTACTCTTTAATAAAAATACATAGTAAGCGTGAAGCATCATAGCTGTTTCAAATTTTTGGTGTAATGTAATGCAAATATGGTGTAATATTACAAAATTTATCGTGTGAGGATGTACAGATTTATAAAGTCGGCAGCAAAAGCATCAGAGCAATAGCAAAAATTCCTATATAAAAAAAAGTACTGTTAATACTGTTTTATTAAATAAGTTCTTGTCAAATCGTGTGCTTAGTCAGCCTAAGAACATAATTCGACAAGGTTTTATTTAACAAAACAGTATTAAGAGTACTTTTTGTATATAGAAATTTTTGCTAGTGCTCGAATACACTTGCTGCAGATTGTAGTTGATGGTTGTGGTGCAACTTTACATCAAACGTTTTATGATATTACCAAATGTTTGTATAACGTTACACCAAAATTTTTAGACAACTATGATGGCTCAAGTTTTTGATATAACATTACACCTTTTTTGCAGTATATTAATTATACATACATTTAATATTTGTTTTACATCTCCACATTGAGTTTTGCAAGTATAATAAAAGAAATACAAATGATATTAGTGTACTTATGAGTTATTATATAAAGCTATTGTTTTTCGAATCTGAAAATAAGTTTTCTGAATGACACAAGTTACTTAAAAATACTTCGATGAAATACTCATATTACAACAAAATAATATTCTCGTAAAAAGCATTCTAATAAGCTAATATAAATTATGACCTCCACAAGATTTATATCTATATTACCTTATGCAAATTCCCGCAGTACAAACTATTTTTTAAAACATTATTATTTTTTTTAATTATTTTCCATGATGAATGCATACGATGTTTAATTTCTAGAAATATAATATTCATTGCCGAAAGAAATCCAAATATGTACTGTGAAGAAATGCACATTTTTATCAATGTTTTTTTTCTTTCATTAAAAAAAAAAAAAAAAAAAAAAAAAAAAAAAAAAAATCGATAAATTTGTTTTTAATTATCACAGATCTATGTTCCAACAATTCTTTTATAGGTAATGACGAATTCTTTTGAATGATACATGGGTATACTTTCCCCCAAGGGGGGAGCGATTATTCTACAAGCACATAATTTTGTCATAGTGTATTACTACTATTATCAGTATTAATTAAAAATAAATTTATTTGTTTAGTATCAGTATAAATTAACGTTACAATAATATGTTAAAAATAATTTTTAGTATGTACATTTATAAGAAACTTTGTTCTATTTTGCCAAATTAAAATTTTTGAAAAAATGTGATGGTAGCGCAACCTTTTGAGCGGGTTCTCCTAAAATGTAATCAATACCAGTTTCGGTCAAAATTCAACTAAATATCAAATTTCGTTAAATTTCGTTCATTGGTTTATGAAATACAGCGTCCACAATATTAATGATACACGCACACACACACATAGAATAAACATACAGTTTCTGAAGTTAATTAAATCGGGTTCAGGGCATTTGAAAACTTTCAACATTTTCATTGAAAACCATAAATAAAAATGCACTACTTTCTTCTTAAATATGTAGAAGAAAATTAAACAGCTTATAAATAAAAAGAAACCGTTAAAAATATATTTTGAGTATTTAAATAAATGCTAATAATATTCTTATTTACTATAAACTTATATAATATAAACGGTGAAAATTTAATTATTTAAATAAAAATTAAAATTCATATTAAAATATATGTAGCACATAATCACTTCACGAGATTCTAATTAAATTCAACAACTTTCACGTTAAATATATTTGTAGGTTTATAAATATTTTGAAATTTTACTTTCATCTACCTAATATTTCATACTTGCTAGATTTTTAACAAACTATGTCATTTTATTTTATTTATTTATTTATTTATTTTCTTATAAATACGAATAAAGTGCCAAGCCATTATTTTAACGGGGAAGAAAAGACATTTTAATTTTTTAATGCAAATTCATTAAAGCATAATTTTGTGTCGTCTACACATTAAAATGGTCAGGAGAAAATAAATTGCAAAACACCGTGTAATATATTTATAAGTAACTCTTAAAAACTTAATGCAATTTTTTTTTAAAGGATACAGCAGTTAACATGTAAATTAATGAACATTTTTTAATGTTTTTTTAGAACACCTCAATGGCAGTTCTGCGATAAGAAATAATTCTCCAGCAACTAACACTTTAATGGATGAATCCCAAGAGTATCTAGCAGGTGTGAATAACTATTTTTTAATTCAACCATAAAATCTAATTTAATAAATTAAGAGTTTATTAAAATACCCTATAATAAAAATTTAAACTGACTAATTTATTCATTAAATTACTTTTAGAAATACTTGATATGATATATCATGTTCAATAAATTAATTAGTTTTAAAACGAAACTTATGCAAACCAGCAAATAAATAATAATGAAATAATGTTGTTCCGTGTGTATATTATATGTTTTATAAACATAGATAAATTCCCAGTAGTATTAAAAAAATTAAATAAAAAAAAAGACTTTAAATATTTTTGCATTATTTTGATGTTACTTATGGCTTGCTAAATTAAAAAATAAATAAATAAATAAGTAACAAATATTGTTTCTATAATATTAAGTAATAGATTTGCTAAAAATAATGTATTTAAACTTTAAAATTCAAAGATAAATAAAGTTATATGCCAGATATAAATTACAAATTTTAAAATATTTTGTCTTTAGAAAATTAATTGTATATTTCTTTTTAAATAAAATAATGAAAATAATACTTTTGTAGAAGAAATTTACATTATGTTTACTTATCACTGCTTATTTTATCAACATTAAAAATAATAAAAACTTTCCTTTTACATTACTCTTACATAATACAAAATTTACATTCTAATGTGAATTATATTCTTGTAACACAATAAAATCTTAAAGCAACAGGCAATAAAGCAATAAATAGGTTTTTAAAACATAGATAAGTTTCCAAAATATTTAAGAAAATATATATATATATATATATATATATATGATAAACTCTTTTATTTTGTTTTATATAATATAATGTTCATAATGGTTTGAGATATAAAATAGAAAACAAGTTGATGTAAATTATTATTAAATATTTTTTAATATCTTTAAATAATTAATTTGCATAAAAAAGATTAAAAATTAATATAACGCTTCAAAATTAAATTAAATTACATTCAAATATAAAATTTTCCACTCTTTTATGACGCGTTTTTTTACTCATATGATAAACAAATTTTACATTTTAGTACGAATTTAAATATTCCCATAGCACTAGGCAAACTTTGAAGAACTGCTCGTCTGTAATTAATTCTTTTTAACTCATCCACAAAGCACAAGTAAATAAGTTAATAGTTAATGAAATATAATTGAAAAATAAAATTAAACAATTTGTTAAATGTTAGATTTAAAATTATTTTATATTAAAAATACATTCATTATATTAATATAATTGGATTTATACAAACATATACACATTTTCTTAATCCTTGCTTAAAATTTCTTAAAATATTGTAACTATTAAAAACTTTAAAAGCGGTTTTAAATATTAGTAAAGAATACAAATATTTAAAATATATATATAAGAATATGTTTTTGCATTTTGTTTGTTATTAGTTGTAATTTAAACAAAGAAAAATAAAAAAGATAGTTCGATAAAAATCAGAGTTTAAATATTTTGTCTTTCTTTTTGTAAGGATATGACTTTATGAAGTTGACTTCTAAATAAGTTTCTAAATGGATTAAGTACACATTTAATTAAAATTAATTTTTATCAATTTGCATAATTTATTCTTCGTATTTTTTAATAATAACACAAATATCATAGAAGTTGTTTGCATTTTATTAAAATTATTCGCTTTGAGAAATTTAAGGAGAAATTTTAAAGCGTGTCTTATATTTTTTCTGTTTTAATTGGAATTGATTTTTCTGTTTTAATTTAAATTATGCATATTTTCATTATGTATATTTTAAATTGTAATTATTCAATAGCCTTTACCTCAGATTTTCAAAATTTTTGAGATTATTTTTCGATTTATTAGTAAAGTTATTGCGAATCATATGACATTTATGGAACATTAGATACTACATCATGGGAAATAAAATAGCGCAAATGGTAGAGATATTGCTTTTATAAGATATTTACATTTTCGAAAGTTATTTTAGCCTTCTAAATTCAGTAGCTCTAGCGGAGAAATTGGTTGAACGCTTAACATGTTCTCAGGAAAATAGTAACATAAGTTAAATTTTAAATGTAATATACAAAAATTTTGATTAGAGATTTGCATTTTCTATATACATATCCAACATTGTACTTAAATATATAGAGTTATAATTAAAGATAGTCTGTTTAACATATAAGATTATGATGAAACGTAGTATGTATATCATATAGATGAAAAGTAAAATAAATAAATAAATACGAGATAAAAAGAACTTTTTTATATACGACGTTTTTTAATTTTCTGTTGAATCATATAAACTTGCCAACTGTATGTATTAATAAATATATATATATATATATATATAAATATATATATATATATATATATATATATATATATATATATATATATATATATATATATATATATATATATATATATATATATATATTATGATTATCCCATCAACTTGAAGGAAAATTATCAAATGCGTAGTAAACAGAGCAATTATAAGAAATTTCCAAACATTTATTAATTGAATAAAGTATTAAAAGAATGCATTGTCATCGTGTTATGAGCTATTTTAAAAGTTTCAAATAACTAGATAGTAGGGAAGTTAGTTAAAAATCCATTGCATGATTTGTACTGGCTAAACAAACAAGAACGCGATTTAATAAAAACATGATAATAAATAAACTAAAACAAGAACATCCAACAAATAAAAGAATAATTAAAATAATTAAAATTTTAGCATTAAGTGAAAATATTGCTTTTAATTTTGAGTGCTTAAATAATGTTAGATGTGCTCCACCATTAAAAAAATAATGTATTTGGGTAATACTGCTTTACATAAATGAACATCCCAACTTTGACGAGCTATTGAAAGAAAACAAAACAAAGCAAAATTTATTCATCGGAAATCAAATTGAACAACTTTAAATTCATGAAAACTGATATAGATAGGGGCTGGAGGAAGTCCCAAGCTGATCACACGGATTTATATGATTAATTTTTCTATAAGGTGTTTAACACGCAACATAATGCAATCTGTGTTATTGAATTTAAAAAAGTGACCAAATTGCAATTGCACATCGAGCATTTTGAAATAAATAAGATTGTATCCCGTCTGAGCAATGGAGTAGCTTATGTTGATTTCGGAAATTTTGTCATATAAGGTATATTTGCAAAAGTAAAAGCTCCGGTTGTGACGACCTGAATGTCGTCGCCATCTTCATTTAACTTTAAGTTGAAGCTGAAACTTACTTAATTACTTAATAAATTCATGACGAAATGACAGAGTCAGGTTTATAAAATAAATGAGCTTTTATTTGAGCTTAATAGAAAAAGGTGGGCGTTGGACTTTAATTATATTTAATATCTTTATAAGTTTAAATGGGCAGCCTTCACAAATACTTTAACTATCAATAGATAACCACAATTACTCTCAACTACTTTATTGAAATTCATTAGCTCTCACTGCTACTACTAGTCTTGCGTACTCGGGAGGATTCCCTATACCACGGTACTACTCGACAACCATCATCTAATACACTACTCTAAGCAGCTAACTCAACAGCCTACCTTCTAATCGGCTACCATTCCTCTAACTAACTCACTACCATCCTCTCTCTCTGTAACTAACCTTCAACTAATTCCCCTCCAACTCACTCTCTTACTCTCCTTCCAACTAACTCTCAAAAGCAATCTTCCTTCTCCTTTTATATCAATCACTTTCAAAAATACTTTATAAAATTAACATATCGCAGATTACAATTTCATTTTAGGATGAGAACTAACTCTATTACTCTACTGAATCCTAAATTCTTCGCATTCATGTTTTACTAGCAAAGTGCGAATTTTAATCGTAGCACTTTGCTAGACCTCACACGGTTGCCTACGTGTGAGTGATAGAACTTAAAGGGGCTCATTTTGAACACTTATAGCTATGCCGAATTTAAGCTTATTAAGTGTTATTTTTATTTCCAATGAAAACAATTTGCTAGTTCTCAGTTTTTTTTTTTTTTTTTACTAGGTCTGCAAAGTTCGAGTAAAATTTTATGTACACTTTGTATACCTATACGAGAAATTTTAATTTTTTCGAATAAAATTATTTTTAAAATTTGGTTTTCAATCAATATTACAGAAATCTTCACTGTTAAAAATGACTTTCAACGTTTCACTGAAAATAATGGTGAAGGCTAATTCATCTTAAACTAACATTTAAGAAATTTGGTGGGAAGATTTTTCCTTTTAGTAGTGCTTACTATTACAAAAGCAGCGAAATCTATCACCAAATTTCTAAAAGTATTGAATTACATAAATAAGTATCCCAAATCAGCAAGTTTTTTGAAAGAACACAAATCAAAGTACAAAATTGCTCATCGAATATAAAAATTAACAATTTGTAGTTTATGAAGAGTGAGATATATGGCGGTGTGAGGCCGTCATTGTATCTAATATTAGGTGACTGCAAAACGTTTTTCATGAATTCATATTTATCCGTGATTTAAGGCAATATAATCCGTAGATTACGACTGAAAAAATTGCTTAGAAACTAAATATAGATAATTCTATTGTCTGTCATTTAAAGATCTTGAAATCACAACACATGAATTCCATACGTTTTAGTAACAGAACGAACCAAATCCAGTCACGCTTCCAATGTGTCTTTCCTTGAAATTTTAAAAACTTCGGATGGCCATTACCTGCCAGACAAAGCCAAGCCTGCGGGCTATTTATTGTGTTGGCAGAGCAGATTAACTACCAGAACACTAGTGCATAGTGGACCACTACTTGACATATTAACTAAGTAATGAGTTAAAATCTTTGAATAAGCAACATAAATGTGAAAAAAAAAAAATGGACAACCGTTCCAGGTCGAAATAAAACAGGGCACTTTGCCATGCGAACAAAGAAGATCCGGGTACTGCAAACAAAGCGAGTTTAATTATTCACCTATAAAATATGACGAAAAGTCATATTTTATTTCGACCTTAAATATTTTTTCAGTGTTTATTTCCTTTATGTTATTTATTTAAAACTCTTAATTTATTACTTTTCAGTGTTAGTCTACTGGTACATTTTTATAAATTACCTAAGTGTCCCAAGGAAAATAACTGTGCCCTAATGACTTTGTTTAGGTTTCTTGGAAAAAGACTTACTGATTAACTGGAAGTTCTTTGTTCTTCATCGACAAATATGATCTATTGCCGAAAGAAAAATAAAACAAAAATGGACCGCACAGAGATTGCAACTGAACGGATTTTGGAAAATGTGTACATCAAGATGTGAAAGGTTTATAGAATAAAAAAGGGAATAGACTGGAATTTCTACGGATTTTTATCAAAAACTAAATATAATTAGGTAAAAGGAAAGTGCAGTTATGTCTAGAGAAAATAAGAAAAAATCTGGTGTATAAGAATCACACGATTTAGTTTTTTTTTTAGATTGAAGAAGAAAGAAAATTTACGCGATTCTTAGACATTCGAAACACTTTGCATCTATATTTCTGTACTGATAAGTATAAAGGATTTAAGTCCACAAATGTCGATTTTGAGTTAAGTACATAGTGAGACTCAGAAAAAAGTTCTCCATCGATTGGTATAAAGGATTTAATTCTATGTCATTTAGTCTTTGAGAAAATCCATTGGTAAAAAAAGGACCAATTTAGAAATTTACCATTCATGTATGGCATAAAATATTTAATTCAATTTTTCCCGTTATTAAATGAAGGTTGACAACCACTGAATGGTATAAAGGGTAAAAGTCAACGAAATACCTTTTCCCTAATCCATTCTTCTGATTTGTTTTTAGCTAGTTAAACTTTATTTTTCGTCTCCTGAAAAATCAAGAATATGGACTTAAATCCTTTATACTTATCACTACAGATTTAGTCGTTGAATCGCCCAACCATCTATGTATTTATCTATAAAATAACATCTTAAAAACAGTTTGTTTTTATGTAGGGAAGAGGAAATATCGCCAAAGCAAATTTTATACCTTTTATTTATTTTGAAAACCTGTAATAGGTTGCTTTTCTGTTGTTCTCATGAAATGATTGAATTTTAGTAATTTATCTAAATCATGTCTACAAAATTATATTTAGCAGTATTTATTTTAGCTGTTATGCAAAGAGTCTCATAAAAGACATAACAGAAAGAATAAATAATGCTTTTATGCAGAGATGTGCAACGTGTAAATTTTGTATACATATCATCATATGTTCTACTAAAAAACTTTCTCTCCTGAAATATTACATTGTACGATTCCCCCTTAAGTCTCATAATGAATTAAAATAACTTTTATGTACATACTTTATAAATATACAGAATTTCTTTATGTTGTATGTAGTTAAAAAAAAAAAAAAAAAGAAACATTAAATTATGTTTTAGAAATGTACTTCACAGAGACCGCAAGGCATCGGAATTATTTAATGAATCTCTGCACTCAAACAGTTACGCAAGTTATAGCATTTCCCTTAGAGAATATACTTTAGTGAACTGGAGTGAAAATGAATTTCAGGGCATTTCCATTAAAAATATTAATGGAAATTTGAGCTCAGACGTACAGAAAGATGTACATAATAATTTTAGTTCTAATTACTTTTAAAGATTGTTGAAAACTGCAACACAAATGAAAATGCAACAGTAAACTTAGAGTCTTAGCCCTTATGTATCTGAATATACCTGTGTGTTGCAGTAAATCTTATTGTGATCGTACTGTGATATATAGAAATTATTTTTGTGTATTTAAAAATAAATAGTTATTTCACTACTAATTGACCCTCTTTCTCCTACTGTTCATAATTTCTACCGGTTATTATTTCTTTATTATTTAATATAATTATTTTAACTATTTTTTATGATTTTCCAGCAATTTAGCTTAATGATTTTGCCATAATTTGATGGCTTTTAACTGGTACTGAAAAAGAAAAGAAAAAAAATCACCTAATCGCCAAGTGGCGATACTCAGACACAATTATGTCTATCCTTTTAAATTATCGTTTAGACTTATTTTATTTATTTAAAATTCCGTATAAAAATTATTGTTCATCAGTATATTATTACAACTGCCATGTCATTTTTTTTAATAAATCATTATTCTTCCATTTTTTATTTATTTCTCCAAATCGAATATAAAATTTATTTATTTCAATACATTTTTGTAGTAATAATGGCAGTTTCGAGCGTTAGTTTCGGAAAACATAGGCTTATATTAAGATGATATCTGCAATGTAAAAGTATTAAGATGTGTTTTATAAAAACACCATTCGTAGAGCTCAATGCATTAACATTCTTTAGGTTGTTCCTATAGAGAAACCATTCGTGATATTTATACTATTTTCAATATAGAACATGCTATAGTGAGCTTGAGTAGAATTAGTTCTAAGAAATTCTGAATATATTTACCGACGTCAGAATGCGGACAGGCATACAAACCAAAGTCAAACACTTTTAAAACCTGTTAGAAAGTTTTTAAAACAACTGGATGGATTTACGCACGGTTTTCTGAAAAAGTTTCCTCGTTGTAAGGGAAAGCTTAAAGCTATTGAAATATCCTGTATCTAACCAGCAGAATGTAAGTTAGTGGCCTCTTAGTTGTAATAAGAGGCCACTTAGTTAGTTGTAATAAGAATTCTTTCAAGCTGCCATTTTGTACTGAGACTGAACGTATCACTTTGAAATTTTGTCAAACGGTTCCTTTTCCCGCTTTATCACAGTAATGATATCTCTTAAGGTTTTTTTTAAATTTTATTATTATTATAATTATTGTCTTTGCCTATCTTTCATTCTATTGTACTATGCTGTGGAGTTATTTCCTAAATTTACTCTGCCAATTTACCATAATAACGTCTTCCTTTAGAAACGATTTCCTTTTACACACTTACCCTTGATAGTGTAAGAGGGAAAAAGGCTGCCAAAGGCAATAGGGACCCTAATAAAGGCTCCTGTGCATTTTTTTTTCTTCTTCTTTTTTTCCTTTTTTCATGCTCGTACGCAGCGATCCCGGGTAAGGCGCTGCCACAGGCTTTGGGAACTCGAACACCGTCTATTCTGGACAGGGAAAACGCTTTTTAATACAACGGCGACCTGTATCAAGGATTGGATGGAAGTGATTGAAATTTCGTTTCGAAATTATAATTTTTCAGATTTTATATTTATAAGTGATTTAATTAAACACAGTGAACAGAGAAACAGGTTATATCCGCTAGTACATATTATAAAACAGTTCGTTATTTTAAATCATAAATAAATAAATGAAATTTATTTCTACTTAACGTTTTGTTAAAATAAAGTTATCTGAAATAGTTATAATAAAATATTTCTCTACATTTTGAAGTATTTTTAGTTTTAAACGTATTCTAACAAATAATTTCTATCTCATCACATTGTATCCTAATTCTAAAATACTATACAATTGTTTAAAAATGCGCAACAATTGATTAGAATGATTTTTATATATATATATATCAATATTTTAATTAATATACTCTAATTTTTATGCGATCTTCTTTTAAAAGAGGTTATAAAATTAATTTAAATTTCATTTATTTATTTTATGGAAAAATGAATGTATATATATATATATATATATATATATATATATATATATATATAATTTAATTCTCCCTTAAATTTTTGCTTTATAAAAATATTTGAAATAAAATGAATTATTTCAAAGCATTTTGAAACATTTTCATTTTAAAATGATTGCTAATTATTCAACCGTGTTTCTCTTCTTATTGTATCATAATCCTATACTATTGAAAATGCATCACATATGAGTGTCTTTTATAATATTTTAATTAATGTAATTTGTAATTTCTTGTCCTTTTATTAATAAGTTAATTAATTATTGATTAATTTCAGAAACAGGAACATTGGAAGACACGATGCCAAGCAGGCCTTTACAGAGGCCTCCCAATAATGGTAATTTTTTTAGCTTTTCTATTTTTTAATATATATATATATATATATATATATATATATATATATATATATAAGTATGATCAACATAGTGTTTAAACTATAAGATGTTTTTAATGTAAGTTCCCCTTAAATTTTTCAGTAATGTAAAATATCATATTACAAATAACACCTTTTAAACTTAATCAAGTACGACTCTACAGATTTAAATTTACAGGAAAAAGATCAACTTCCTAAAATTTATCAAAGGCTGTTAATCATCAAATTTTCTTTTATAAACTTATATTAAAATTTCAAAAAATTTTATTTAATACCGTAAATTTAGATTTATTAATTAATTGATTTGATTTTTAAATGAAATCTGCAAAGCTTTTAAAATTTTGTGGCATAGGTTGATTTAATATCTCATTAGAAAAGATCTAATTTTTAATGCTCAAATTTAAATATGTCTTAATTTGAACCGTTTAAACACTTTCCCCAAAGGCGAAATGTATTAAGTTCTCACATAATCGATTAATTATAAAACATCAATTAATATCAGGAAAATATCTATAGATGTATTAAAAACTATTTCACTGCTTTAACAGAATTCGATTAAAAATCGAAGTCACAAAATTCATGAAAATCATATAAATCTACGCTAATACGAGTATCTTCTTTAAACATGAATTGGTATCATTTAGACATTTAAGCTTACGATATTCAAAAGTTTATTTGTAAATTGAAATGTTTCTACATATTTCTTATTAAATACTTTAAAATAAAACTGCAATAATGTTATGTATTAATTATGATATAAAGATTTGTTTTCGTAGTGCGTAAAGTAAAATTATTTTTATTCTATAGACATTTTATATATTTTTTATTTTAAACAATCTTTTCGATAAACTAAATGCATTAAACTGATAAATCTTAATAAAAATTCTGAGTAAAATAATTTAAAAAGCTTTGTCGAAATGGCAGGTTGATTATATTTATTCATTTATTGATTAATTTGAAGTAATCGTGATATTGTAGCAAGATGGCGGAGAGAATTCATTGACAAACTTGCGCGAGAACTTGACATGTACTATACATACACAAATTTTCATACAAATCGGTTCATAAATATACATTTTTGGGTATTTATCATATCCAAGTGTCAACCATATGAAATTTTTTTGAAGTTACCATAGCAATTTTCCAGCGGCTTTGACCGACATTTTTAAGGAAAAGGGCGGAACGAATTGATTAATAAACTTGGTTGAGATCTTGAAATGGGTTGTATATAGATCATATTTAATGAAAATACGTTTTAAATACGTTTGTTACGATGTAAGTTTGACATTTCCAAGTGGTCACCACTTTTGACTATCGATTAAAATAGCCGACCCTGCTGCCCAACAAACGCATGCAAGATGTTTTTAATAAAAGTCCATTTTTCAAATTTAATTCGATTTGATTCTGAGTTTTGGAAATTATTATGAGGACTAATTTTCTGTTATATGCATAGATGATTTAAAAATTCCTAAAAAATGAAAGGATTTGCCGATATGAACGCAGTTTCAGTAAAAGTTATTCACGTGAAGGTAGATTTTATTTGGTAAAGAAAAATACAATAGTTAAAATTTTTGTCGATAGAAGGCGTTTAACGTGAGGAAATCGCATATTTCCTTGAAACAACCTTTACTTATTTGCATGCAAATGGTTACATGTACGTAAATCCTGTTCTATGTGTTTGCCATCCCTACAAATAACACTTTGCAAACGAGTTACAACACCGCTAACTGGAGTTTCAGCGAGCGGTTCTTACTTGAGAGCAATTAAAACTAAGAAAGGAAACTACACTGTAAAAAAACAACTATTAGCAGCTGCAAGAAACTCTCTGTGATTGGAGAAAATAATTATTTTCTCCAATCACAGAGAGTTTCTTGCAGCTGGTAATAGTTATTTTTTTACAGTGTAATGCCCCTATTACACATACGAGTTTACGCACAACTTTTGAACGAATTGTTATTTTAAGCCAAGTTTGTTGGCTCAAATCATCTCAAAGTCCAGTGTAATAGGAATTGGGAATACAAATAATTTTTCTGGCTAGTCAGAAAAAGTTGTTCATATGAGCAACTCCTTTTACTGTGACTAGCCAATGAGAAGAAAGTTCTTTACGTTTCGAAAAAAGACAGCGCCGGGGGAAATTCGTTTACCGTTGTTCTCTTCGCTCTCCCACGTCCTCCCCGTTAAAACAGCGATAAGTAGCTTCGCTTTTCATATACGTGTACTCTGCAAACCAGTTTTTCGAACAATTTTTGACACAACTATTTTAACCCTCTTTCGGATTTCGGATTTCAAAAATTGGAGTAAAAATTGGCTCAAATGAGAGATCGTTGTGTGTAATAGAAGCTTAACTATTATTAAAACTAAGGCAAAATAAGAATAAGCTGTGTTAATCGTAAAACCGTGCAATTTTATAGGACTCTTCTTTGCATATTTCTTATTACGCATTCGTGCAGCGCCCTCTATCGACGAAAAACTTAACAATTATTTCCTTGACCATAAAAAATCCTCCTTCACGAGAACGAATTTTTCTCAAACCAAATTCTATTTTACCAATTCACTCAAAATTTATGAATTTTTAAAATATCTACTGACTTATGAGACACCTGGTATATATATATATATATATATATATATATATATATATATATAAACTAAGTGATTGCAATAGTTCAATTTCTAAAGAAATCATCCTAACAATATTCTGCAACTTCTTTGTTTAACCAAATATATCTTATTAAAATAAGTAACCTTTAAATAAAGAAGTCATTATTATTATTTATTAAATATTTTCTTCGAATTGAATCTATAATTTTTCCTTTTAAATGTATCTTAATTTTATTTTATGTATTCTTTGTTAATTTAGAAAAGCATTGAATTTATTATGATATCTAATAGTGCGGCTTACTTACTAAAAGTTTTGAATAAAGACATTTACAATAAAATATTTTTTGAAACAAATATTACAAGAAATTTTGAAATTTTCAGCTCTACTTAAACAAATTCCAAGTAAATAAATATTCATTCAAGATGCATTTCTAAATTAACTTCTCCGAATGCAAATTACTTTAATAAAAATCCCATTATGAACCATTTTAAATAAAACAACACACTTCTGCTTAAATTTGATGCCTATAATGATTGATTACAATATTATTTTACAAACTATTTTAAATATTCGGTTATACAGTAGGTTAATGAAGATATTGCGTGACTGCATATTCATTTAAAAGTATCGTATAGATAAGAAATGTAAATCATTTTGAGAAAACATTAATTTATAAATTCATTCATTTCAGAAGCATTTCAAAACAACATAATTATGTATTTTGTAAATGTTTCAAAATCTGTGTCTAGGAAACTACTATTTCTCCTTTTCTGTCAAACTGAAAAAATCATATTTTTAGAATATTCCACTGTGAAGTTCTGTAAATATATAAACATTGGGAGGTATAAGAAATAAAAATAGCAGCTAAAATTGGGGATTAATTTTAAACATATTAAATGCATATCTCACACATTTTTGCCACTATTTCCGAATGGTAGTTTTTTTTTCCATATGATAAAATTAAGAAATGAATAATTGGGAATAGTATTTTAAAACATGTCTCACAAGCGTAAGAGACCTTAGTTTGATATGCTTCAAAATTAGTGGCAAATTTCATATTGTATGTGAGGAATTTTACTTTCACCGTACAGGAAGTACCATACATACTTTCACCATGTATACTTTCACCATACATGTGCTCATATGCATTTCAAGCCTAATCAATACACGTGTATCAGGCGTTATGTTATCAGTATATTATGTGCATCAGTATGTTATAGATATCTACCTCTTACCCAATGTAAGTTTTGCACAACAGGTATTAACTAATTATGTATTTTTTATTATTTTATGTTAGTCAATTTATTATTGTAAGGTTATGTTCTGTATTTCAAAATTTCTAGTAGAAATTAAGTTAAATTATATTTATTTAAAATTTTATTATTATTATTATTATTACTATTTGCAGGTGCCATTTCTTTACATTCTAAGTGTTTGTCCGTTGTGTCTACAGTCATGAGAGTATTAGAAATATTTAAGATAATGTAATTGAAAATTGTATTAACTGTATATGATTTGTAAATCAAAGTGAAAAAGGCAAAAGATTAGTGTCCTGTGCTGTTGTTTTAGAAAAGAATACTTTTGAACGTGAAGATCAGGACGTGCAAGATTGTAATCGGGACAAGTTGAAATATTCATAGAAATTACAGAAAAAATTTTAAACAATGCAATTGGAATAACAAATATAATAAGCATATATAACTAGTGTAAAATGCTTGTTATATTTTAATAAAATGAAAAAGAAAGTACTTCGAAATAAAAACTAAATAAATAAATAAAAATATATTTCTCCACGAATAGTATGTCTTCAAAAGTATTTTGTACTTTTTTTTTAATGGTAAATGTATTTTATATGTCTTATTATTATTATTATTATTATTATTATTTGTTTTTGAATATAATAATTAAAAATTTTATAAACAAACAAAAAAGTATTGAAATGTTGTTGCTTTAAAGATTATAAAAAAAAAAAAAAAATCAAAGAAAAAATGTACTCTACTAATTATAAGGATTTTTTAATTTCATTCAAAATAAATAAATAAATAAATATATATATATATATATTTTTTTTTTTATGTTGCTCGCCTTTTTATCTGAAAATAATTTTAACACTATTAATAAAAAAAAAACGAAGCGCTGATATAGAACTCTATATCTGAGTATTTTTCTAGACTTTGGTTGTTTGTTTTAATTTGGTAAAGAAAAAAAAACTAATCGCTTAGTCTAATATACATATATATATATATATATATATATGTATATATTGACCAATATACACTATTACATATATATATATACATATATATATTAAAAAAAAAACTATCTCAAATTGCGGGAAATCCCCGGCAGTGAATTGTCCAGACAAGCCATGTGAAATTATTTTCATTCTTTTTATTTAAAAGGTATTTTTCCGTGAATATATTTTGATAAAATTCTACAAAAAAATGTGAATAATTTAAATTTAGTTTTAGCCCTTACAGCGTAGTATATGAAAATATTCCGAAAAAGAAAACTACATTTATTTGCGTTAACCCCTCACTTTTCTTTCTTTTTTTTTTCCCAATGCATAGCACACACACACACACACATTTAAAATATATAAAATTTTCTCCTAATAATATCCATTAAAACATTTTTAAATAAGTTTACTTCTCCAGTTCATTTGGAAAACTATGAATGTTTTAAATGTTTAAAAATCTTTCATAACTTTTCCGAATAACAAATAAAAAAAAATTAGGTCCATCTAGCAAGTAAAAAAAAAAAAAAAAAAATCTTTGTATTTACTTTTACAAACGTTTAAAAAGAATAAATTTTAAAAATAGTACATTTTTTTAACTAAAACGGTGATTTAAAGTTCAACATCATATCAAGTGTAATATCATTTACAGCATATCATATCAAATATTTTTTTTTTTTTTTTTTTTGAAGAAACAGTGTATCATTTCTTCAAAATTGTTTATCAAATATTTGTTTATAATCTGAAAAAGAAATCAAAATACGCCAAAAATGGCAATTCAGTCATATTGCAATGATATCATGGTATATACACACACGTATCATCGTATATCCATAAGTTAAAAAAAAAAAAAGAAAAAAATGATTTTCCTAATAATATTTTTTTAACTTAATTTAAACTTTTAATTAAATAAAATTATTCTTATTCTTATTCTTATTATTATTATATATATATATATATATATTATCATATTTCATCCAAATACAGAAACCTAAATATCATATCATATTTCGCTGTATTAGAAATTAAATATGTTGTTAATTCTTTAACATGTCTTTTTTTTTTTTTTTTTTTTTTTTGTATATATAATGTATTTGTATATATAATGTAATCGTATTTTTAGATATTTTTACAAATTTTCATTAATATATATATATATTTAAATATAATTTAATGTAAAATCCCATTCTTTTTTTTTTTTTTCCTTGTAACTTTTAATCTAAAAATATCATTTAATCTGAAATTTAAAAAATAGGAATACTTACATAACTGTAACATAAAAAAATGGCACCGATAACGCAAAGCGTTAATTGCATTTACACCAATAACTGAAGTAGTTATGAAGCAAAAATCTTTACAAAAATAAAATATTTATTTAAAAAAATATTTTATGTTTAAAATATTTTATATTTTAAGATATTTTATATTTAAAATGTTTAAAATGCCTAGAATGTATCAAATTTCAAAATTTTGTGTGTTAAAATAAAAAAAAAAAGTACTTCGATGTCTTTCTTAATTTGTTATTTTTATAAATATTACTTTTAGTACAGTCAAATTAGACCAAAAAGACACCAAATAAGGGAAAAAAATTATAAAGTTTTGAAACTTTGGAATAACATTCCTGGGGGCTCTAGTAAGGCAAAACAAAAAAGTTCCCCCTTCCTGGGGAGAGCTTCCCCAAATCCCCCCCCCCTTTTCCCCTCTGGACCATATAGCTCTTTCAGATTACGAAAAACAGATATAATAATTTATAAACGCTTGACATTTTTGGATAACATTCGTGAAAAGGTCTAGTAATGGACAAGAAAAAAAAAAATTGTCCTCCCTGTGGGTATGTTACCCCCCCCCCCCCCCAAACACACACACACTTTCCCTCCAAAAATTGTTTAGCTCCTTCATTTATTTTTTATTTTTTATTTTTTATTATTTATTTATTTTTTTTTTTCTAATGAGTGACTGTAAAGGATTATATTATAGGAATAAATATTTATAGATATAAATATATATAACTCAGAGCAGGGAACTTTTCTGTTTTCTATCATTAGACCCTTCAAGAGAGCTTTTCCAAAACTATAAACTCTTATATAACTTATTTCCGTATTTTTCTTAATTTCAGCAAAATTGAAATATTTTTTTTTTTATAGGGGGGGGGGGGGTAGGTAAAGGGGAAGAGGTCCCACTCCATGGTGGATTTTTTTAAAATTTTTGTATCCCATTATACAGCACCTCAAGACTGTTATACCAAAATTTCAAAACTCTATTTTTTCTTATTTTCAATAAGCTATATATATATTTATTTTATTATTTTTTTTGAAGGGGGGGGGGGGAGAAGGATGCCCCAGAGTGGATTTTTTTTTTTTTTATTATTATTATTAAATTACTCAGGAATGTTGTACCAATATTCCAGTATTCTATAAATTAATTTTCTATTTTTTTTTTTTTGGGGGGGGGGGGGGAGAGGGGGTAATCTCCCACCTCACGGTGGGGAACTTTTTTGATTTGCATTATTAGACCCCCTCAGGAATGTTATACCATAATTCTAATACTCGATAAATTAATTCCCTATTTTTTTCTTCATTTTAACGAATTATATGTTTTTTTTTTTTTTTTTTTTTTTTTTGAGGGGGGTGTAGAGGGGGAAGCTTGCTTCCCCTCCAGAGTAGGGAACTTTTTTGTTTTGAATTATTAGATCCTTCATAAGTATAATCTCAAAGTTTCAAAACTTTATAATTTTTTCCCTTATTTTTCCTAATTTGACTGTACTATTTATATATTATGGCTTATGCTAATATTTATTAAACATATCAGTATCTAGATATCAAGTCTACCGGAAACTTCTGTCCGTTTGAATAGAAGAAAAAATTGCACTAGAAAATTTTGTTTACAATATTTATTTGATTATTATTTATTTGCTTATTATTTTAGACATACTTGACACATATCCTCTTAAAAGTTATTTAAACAATGTCCAACATAAATTTTTAGGATTATTTTACTTTACTTTATTTTTTTTTAAATAAAAATTTTTCGTTAGACATAATATATCTGTTATATATAAAATTTGCTAAATATATACATTTTGTTTTTCTATCTATTTGAAAAATCAATATCTAAATATATATGTTATATAAATATATGTTATATGTTCTTTGTTTATTTGTTGTGTCTGAGACATTTATTAAGAACATGTATGTACAAATATATTTCATTCTAAATCAGTTTACTTTTAATTTTATAGATTTCATATCCTAAATTCTCGGAATATCGAGATTTGCAAAATTTTCTGATTCTGTATTAAAAATAAAAGTTTATATAATTTTTGTTTTGTCAAAAATATTTATTGTAAATATTTATGGATATATCTATGGAAATACATCATTACAACATGCAACTAATTATTTGTTTTTATATAGTTTACAAAATTAAAAATAAGTAATGGGTTTTATTTGTACAATTCAATTTTGAAACTCAGTATATTCCACCTCTACATTTTTTTTTTTCATTTATTTATCCTGAGCTACATTTACAATGCAATGCATTCAAATGTTTTAAAAAATTTAACAATATATATGTATTTTTTTCATTATTGTAATAACATAATTTAAATAGATATTACTGATATCTTTTGTTAGATTATTTTTATATTTTAATTTTATACACATTTTTGTGATTTATTTTTAAATATATAATATGAGGCGCAAACAATCCAACCGTGTTTTGACCTTCGGATATAATTTATCAGAAAACACAAAAACTGGTAAATTAAAAAAATATATATCTACATTTAAACTCTATTAATTGTTTGTTTAGATGTATTACTGGTTTCTAAGATGATATGTAGATATAATTTGCCTAATGAACTTAAAATTAAATAGAAAAATGTATTTGAAATTTGGTGAAATCATGTTTTGTTCGAAAACCCGAGGAGGAAACACGTTTTGAATGTTTCCAGTGTGGATATAAAGCACTTTTTTAAATGAAAAAGTATAAACCAACATAGCGTGAACAAAATAAACAAACTTAAAAACTGGTACGTGTGCAGGTCACATGACCATTAAGAACATCTCTGGTTGCCTGGCTGGAGAAATCCCCATTTGAATGGAAACTGGCTCTGGAGGAAGCACTTTTTGATTGAAACCTCAATTTTCTAAGTAATTTTATAATGGGATAAAATTAGTTTTACTATTTTATGTTGAGATTAAAGAAAAATCACTAACTCTTTTTTTTTGAGCAAACACGGTCTGAATGTCTGCTCCTCATACATATATTAATAACTTTTAGGCAATTGAAGTACGAAAATTTGTATTGATATTTCGAAAAGTATTGAAATATGATAAATATTCTGATTGGTAAAATACAGAGAAGTTACATCTTCATTTCTTCTAAAAAATTTTCACTTCCATATTTGTTTTTCTAATTCCTATTTTCTCTGCACCATTTATGAAAATATGTTATCGTATTTATGTATATGTTATCGTATTGTGTTTGTTTCCCTTTTATAATTTAAAACTTATCAGTATTACTATCTTTTACATGCTTCCATTGAATTATGACTATATACATATTTGCATCGAATTTTAAATTTTGAACAGAAATTATTATTTCTGAAGAAGAGAAAATAATGAAAAATGCATTTAACAAAATTCTATATTTTAAATTTCATTGTAAAAATGTGACAAATATACACTTTTTTTTTCTCATTGTAAAAAAAAAAAAAAAAATGCCTGCATTAATTTAACAGCGATGGAAATTTTCAAAGTTTATTCATTATTTCCCAAATGAGATTATTACATTAAACTAGAAATTTTTAATTTATACATTTTTCTTCTAATTCTTATTTTTACTGTACCATTTATATAAATTTATTATCATTTTATTTCCTTTCTTTTATTATTATTATTATTTTTAAAACTTTTACTGTTATTTAATATAAATCAAATTACATAGAATTATGAATATTACTTGAGATCATTACATCTCAAAAAGAAAAGTTATATAAAAAAATTTTATATAATAAAATTTTATTTTTTAATGTCCACTAAAAATAAATAAATAAATACTTTTTTCTGATTTTAAAAATAAGATAATTTATCAACAAAATATATCCCTCAAGTATATCAAATTTATAGAAACAAAAAATTTTCAAAATATACTTAAAAATATTGGTAATGTAAATATACATTGTTGTAAAAAAAATAATAAATAACAATAACAATAAAGAATGAATAAATACAATTATGAAATATACTGCTCACTTTAGATTTGCTCAGTGTTAATTCAAATAGAAAAATAACAGAAATATTTAGAAATTATATAGAAATGTACAAAGTTGGTTGCTCTTGTAAATAAATTATTCATTGTTTTTTACTATTAGAATTGTATATTCTAGTAAAAAAAATCAAATGTTTATTATAAAAAAAAAACAAAAAGAACTTCAAAATAAAGCTGTGTAATACACTTGTGAAAATAAATACTTTTTTGTTGAATTCATTTAGTTTTGTTTGTGTACATTCATAAATGTTTAGTGGAAATAAATAAGTGTGCGAAATAAAACAGTCACTATAAAATGAAATAACCGTATAAAGCTAAAATATTCTGACTGTATCGAATGAATATACACATTCAATAAAATGTAGTTTACACAGCAAAGAAAGTAATATTTGAAAGGATATAACATGAGCTTTCAATATAATATTTGAATCTGAATATTATGGGTACATAATGCTAAAGTTTAATTTCAAACAATTAATTCTAAAAAATCCTTCTGTTAAAGTCCATGGTACTTTCTATTGGGGTTCTCCCTTATCTGAATTAGATTTGCTGTAAATTTCAACTATTTAAAGCGCCGAAAGGGTTATTAAAATTTGCAATATTTTGGCTGTTACTAAAATCAGTACTTATAACATCTTTTAGATAGGTTTCAGATAACATGGTTGTAGCTTTCCCGAATCTAATATCATTTCTATGATCCTGTGCGGGTTTTAATTCAAATGAAACTTGTTACTTCCAGAGGTATAATAAAAATTTGTTAACAAAAGGGCCTTACTTGCTTTAGTTAAACGCCTTAGCACTTTCAAGGGGATCCTCCCTTTTCCTCGGTGGAAGGCTTGAGTGGTTCGACTTGTGACTTCGAGTGTTGATTTTTGTTTTCAGTGTTCTAGCCCTCACATTAAGAAACATCAAAATGATATTAAATTCGGAAAAAACAACAATCGAGCTATTCTAAACATACGTAAGGGAAGATATAGTATTAATTTTAGTAATAGAGAAAAAATTGCAAATTTTAATAACGCTTTCTACATTTTTAATAAACAGTCGAAATATACAGCAATTATAATTAATTTGCTGGCAACGAACCAACGGCTGGTTTAAGCCGCTTGAAGCGCCAGCTCATCCTACAGAACAGTCAGAATAGGAAATAATACTCAACGTCACAAGCCGAACCACTCAAGCCTGCCACCGAGGACGAGGAGAGCCTCTTTAAAAGTGCTATGACATTTAACATAAGCAAGCAAATTATTTTTGTTAATTAATTGTAATTATGCTTCTGGAAAAAACAACTTAAATTTTGTTTTCATACACTGAAAAAAAAAAAAAAGTAAATGTCATCTAGAAAATGATTTGTCTCTAGTAAAAATCGCTCCATATCATCCTTATAAATTTTAGTTCTCTTTGCTAGCAAATTTTAGAAAACACAATTAAAATTCTAGAGTGTTTTCCTATATCACCTTGTTCAAACTTATTTAAAAATCGCTGCATGTAAATGTGAGCACAACAGGCGAGTTTTAGCAACTCTAATATTGGTTTATGACCCAGTTCTAAGAAATTAATCGAGAATTCCTCGCAGAACAAAATATTCATAATATGTACAATATTCATAATACTGTTTAACCATCTAGAAAAGTATATACTAGAAATTCTCGATAATTTTGTCTATTCAATTTATTTGTTTCCCTCATGCACATAACTCGAAAATCTACTTGTTCTAGATGAAAGTGCTATATATATACGTTCCCTCAATTTAATAAAAATTATATTTTAAGCACTGTATTAATATTTTCATATTCTTATATTTTTAGTGTGAAAATGTGTGTGTGTCGCAGTCTTTTATATTTCCAAGACTACTAATCCATTATAATGATATTTCCATAAATTTATTGAAACAGTTTGACAGTTAATTAAAGCAAAGTTTATGATTAAAAATAGTGGTATTCGAAATATAAAGGGCTGTAGCTGTGGTCACTACCAACAAACGTACTCCCCGAAATTAAGTCCTTAAACATTGACATAATTTTTAAGTGGAAGAAAATAGTGATATTCTATTTAGAACTGCTTCAGACTTTCTTCTTCCGAAATATGCTACCAAAAGGCTATAACCCAGAAATAAGCAAAAGGGATATTTCTGAAACATAAACAAGAATTTATTTTATCTATATTATTACTATGAGATATTATCGCTACTTGTTCACGTGCAGTTCACTAAACTCATAATAAATATGTGTAAAGCATAAAATATATATTAAAATTTTTATATGAGTTTAAAAATATATATATGATTTGAACACCATATGACTTTCCGCTAGATTAAAATAATTAAAATTAATTATTCTTTTATTTTTTTTTATTTCATTTAATTTAATTTAATTTATTTATTTATTCATTTATTTTACAAAAATGATGGCATTTTTATGCGTTGTTCGTATATAAACATTCAGAATAATGAATAATACATGAACATTAAAAAAAAAAATAATAATAATAATAATAATAAATACACTCATTGCTCTATATATCATTGATAACAGCACAACTAAAATTTCAATTGAATTCACTTGAATGCAGATTGCCATTATTATTATTATTTTTTTTTTTTTTTTTTTTTTTTTTTACTTTTTGGAATTTATGTAAATATCAGAATATATTATATAGCTTTGGTATATATTATATACCGATATACAATACACACTGAAAAAAATTCTGTGACTGGCATCTAGAAAGAAATTAACACCAGTAAAAACACCATCGTTCATCACTGCTAAAATTTGCACCAGTAGTCGCAACCCTTGCAAAAGAAATGTTAAAATATGCGTTTAATAACGTCTATGAATTTCAATCCGCTTGCGCTAGATTTCCTAGAAACGAAAAATCTAGTTCGGGCGGATTTAGATTCATAGATATTAATTAATACTTATTTTCAGATTTCTTTTGCGAGGGTGGAGACTATTGATGCAAAATTTAGGGATAGCGAACACTGGTGTCTTTACCTTATGCTCCAGTAAAAATAGTTCCATATTATCCTTATAAATTCTAGTTTCCTTTGATAGCGAGTTCTAAAACCCTCTACCATAATTCTAGAGATTTTTTCTATATTATCGCAGTCAAACGTATTTAAAAATCTCTATAAATAAATAATAAAACCAATAGGTGAGTTTTAGCAACTATACCTTTGATTTATGTATGTCCCAGTTCCAAAAAATGAAGCGAGAATTTCTCGCTAAACAAGGAATTCATAATATTCATATAATTCACAATATTGCTTCACCATCTAGAAAATTATGGACTAGAACTTCTCAATCATTTAGGGAATCATAAAATGACTACTTATTCGTTCTAGATGAAAGTGGTATAATTTTTTCTCAATGCATATCAGTATATTATACGTTGGTATACCGATGTATTATACAAATAAATATATCGATTTATAATATATCGGTATATAATATACCATTTTGATATCATATACCCAATCAGTATATTGTTGGGTAAATATCCGGTAATATGCCGACGGCGATGTTTATCAAATGTACCTAATCAGTATATTTTGTATATTACCCAATAATCTGTCGAATTTCTATACTATAGAGGAATGTACAGTTGGTAACAAAAGTGGCCGAACACTAGTAAAAATGACACTTTTCTTACCGACTGTATGTGAATATGGAAAAAAAATTATATTTTAACTCAGCATAAAAAACTGTAGTATTTTGGATCATTGTGGATTCGACTATTGCAAATTTTCAAGTGTTATTAATGTGTTTTGATGGTTTTATGATGAAAAAAATAGAGTCGACATGCAAACATTTTGTTAAGGAAAACAAAAGCTATTTTTCAGGTAATGTGGATCAAGTGAGTAATATGGAACAGTTATGAGGGAGGGGAATATAGCATACATATTTCTCTAAATGATAATATGGAACAGAGCAGTATTTATGTAGATATAATGAACACATTTGCAATATAAAGAATTTATTTTGAAATTATTATTAAAAAAAAAAAAATAAAAGTCTTGAAAAACTATCAACATTCAAGTTTTACAAAATTCGCAAATAATACGGAGTAGTAGGTAATCCATATAATCGTTATCTTGGGGAATAAATCAACCACAACCACCTGTTGGTAGAAATAAGTTCATGGGAATTGACTACTAACTATCTCAACACCCCTACCGAAAATGACACTAGGTTTTCACTCATTTTAAAGTTTTGTAAATATATTACAGAAATCGTAATACTTACCTTAAAAAAAAAAAAAATCTGAATCTTTATAAGCCAAAAAAGCTGTATTACACAAAAACTTTTTACTTACACAAAATGAACTGCCAATCATATTTGAGGCTCAGCGAAGACGTCTGTAGGGCTTCCGATAAGATTCAGCACAGTACAGGTACTGTTAGTATGTAACTAACTTGTTGCATGTAGATTAAAAGTGGTCACCGTAGTTAACGGTGGTATGGTGGCGTGAAAAAGCATACTACCTTAATTAAGACTTATCTTCAACAGTGAAAAGCACCTCACAGCATCTAACTGACCTACATTTGGAATTCGCCTCTGTCAATATAATACTATTTGAGAATCAATTTTGTTTATCTCCACATCCTTAGCTTCACGAAATCTACATCTATTCAATTATTCTGTAAAACTTCGCAGATCAGAACGTCCTTAATCAAACTTCATAAAGCATTTTTACGAGCAAGACTATTCCTTCAATATACTAGATCCACACATTTATTTCGCAATTTTGTTCCCATTTCCATCCCCCCTCCCCAAAATACCGTTCCACTTCCTCAGAAGAGGATCAAAATTGTGACGGCATGTCTCTGGACAACCCAGTAAAACTCATCAAAAAAATTCAGTAAAATTCAACCCCTAGGGAAGTAAAAATCAACCAGTAAAATTCAACCCCTAGGGATGAATTTCAAACCGTCTCCAATTGCTGAATTCGTAGCTATAGTGCGAAGTTAAAATAAACTCTCTCACTTATCCAAATATATTCCTTTCTCACTGGATCCCACAATTAAATGAAGTTGAGTTAAGTTGAGTTGTTTTCCACATCGCACTAGTGTTGCACTTGGGCTATTGTTGAGGGCCTATAACTCAACCCTAAGGGTGGTCCAGAAACATGCCCTTAAAATTTGTATCTTCCATGGAGGGGACGGCTGCACCGTTTCGATGACTACTCAGAAGAATAGTTTGGATGGAAAAATGGAGAAAATTGCGGCCACGACGAATTCCCAATTAAATCAAACTTAAATACTAAACCAGCATAAAATCCAGAATTTCCTACGAAACTTGTAATTAGAAGTTATTTCTCCGAATGGTGTAATCTGCTTTAGCTACAATATATCGTTTTAAGATAATGGAACGAGCAATATTTTCATTTGATCATATTTCTGAATAGTTTTGATCGACGAACATATTACGTAGTTCTTATTTTGTCTTATCTTATTCCACTGTAAATCTAGAACTAATATTTTTGATACATATAAATTTCCTATTCAAAATCATGAAGCATTTTATAATTAAACTAAATTCAAAATTTCATTATCTTAAAGAACGTATAAATTCATTACTTAACTCATATATTCCAGCTATTTCGCGATTTTAAATTGTTCACAATAACAAACAATGTTAATTAGAAAATTCAGATTTAAGTAAATAGTTTATGCTATTTGCATTTTTCTTGTCATTTCCAATTAAACATAATTCATATCGCATTTTTCTCATTAAAAATTTTCATGAAATTTAAATTATAAAACTCAATTCAATTTTCACTTTCGAAATTATTATTTATTTATTTTTATTTTATTTTTTCATTTCTTGACTTATAATTACAATTTTCAAAATTAAAGAAAGTTAGTTTCAACAGAATAAAGCTTTAAACAATGAGAATATTAAAGAGTCACACGATTTTATATTCTCATTGCACTCCAACGAACAATTCAAAGGTTATTAAAATTGAAATCTGAAGAACTGAAACTAAGACAGCAATAAAATAAATTTAAAGTTCAAGTTATGCAAATCTAAGCTAAATAATACGAAGAAATATTTTTCTAACATTTTTCGAATTTCTAATGAAGAAAATTCGGAGATTACGAGGTGCGAAAAAAAAAAGGGGGGGGGGGGTGCATGAAATGAAAACAGAAGATGTGTAAAAGTAAAGGGGGGGGGGGGATTTTGAAATCTCAATGGATTCTGAAATTTTCTTAAAGATTTTCCTTATTATGCAAATGAGAACAAAGATGAAAAAGCAAATCAATAACGTCCAATCGCAAAATTAAAGTTTTAATATAAAGTCTGACTTAAAAAAAAAGTACAACTATAAAACAACTGAAAATGTAGTAAAGAATTTTTGAAAAGCTTAAAATGGCACGTTAGAAATAAGTCACGGAGTCGTTAAAGAGCTAAGTTTTTGACAGTCTTTTGCCTTTTTTTTTTTTTATCTAAGAAGGTATCCTCTCATCATAATTTGATTCATTAATACTGCAACAGATGGTGTTTAAGTAAATTAAAAGAAGCTGAAAAAAAAAATCCAGCAGTGGCTTTCTTTTTTGAAATTTTCATAATGAATATAGAT
This sequence comes from Salticus scenicus, assembly GCA_963930645.1. NCBI lineage: Eukaryota > Metazoa > Arthropoda > Arachnida > Araneae > Salticidae > Salticus > Salticus scenicus. The sequence goes on from OZ005654.1 coordinate 92,263,049, forward strand.
AAGAAGCATATTCGAAAATGTTTAAAGAAAATTTCAGCTGTTACATAGTAACCTTTAGCTTGTAGATTTTCAATAAATGAAAAGGTGAATGCAAATAAGTTTTTTTTCAGAAGCTTGTAATAAAGGTGATTTTTTTTTTTTTTTTTTTTTTTTTTAAAGTAAAAAGATGCGTATATAAGAAATTCTGAATTTTGAGCAGGTTTTCCTTTTAGTTTTAAATATGTAAAGAAAAATCATTTTTTTTCTTTCTTAATGATCATATTTTTTAATTTAATTTTAATGAAAATAGTGTTATTCTTCTATAAATATCGAAGTCCCAATTATTTTTATCAAAGAAGTAATTTTAATAATTTTATATTGTACTTGTTACATAATTTTATATTTTTAGCTGTTTTACCACTGATTTATTAAATTTCATTAATTTTTAAATTAACTTTCAATTTTTTTAGTATTTTTATTTGAAATGATAATTAAATACGTAACAAAAAATGGTTAAACAAATAATTATTTTTAAAATTATATATTTGCGTATAAAAAGACTATTTTATGGAATTTACCTTAATTTTACTGTTGTTTATTCATTCAGGAGTTTTTATTTAGTTAGAATATCTTATCAAATACAATAAAATGTTTTCAATTAATAAATAAAAAAACTCATATTTAAGAATGTTTGAAAATATTTTACTATTATACAATTTGTTAAATGGTTTAACTTATTTGTCTGTTTATTTATTCTATTATTTTATAAATAAAATTTTAAAAATGCAAGTTTTAACCAGTCGCTGTTTTGTCCATGATATTATCTATGAACTAAAAGATTAAGTAAAACTAAAGATTTTAATATTATACAATTTTTTTAAATGGTTTAACTTATTTGTCTGTTTATTTAATCTATTATTTTGAAAATAAAATTTAAAAAATGCATGTTTTAACCTGACGCTTTTTGTTCATGATATTATCTATGAAATAAAAGATTAAGTAAAACTAAAGATTTTAATATTATACAATTTTATGGTTTAACTTATTTGTCTGTTTATTTAATCTGTTATTTTGTAAATAAAATTTTAAAAATGCGAGTTTTAACCTGTCGCTGTTTTGTTCATGATATTATTTAATATATATATATATATATATATATATATATATATATAAAGAGAGAGAGAGAGAGAGAGAGAGAGAGAGAGAGAGATGGATAGATAGACAGATAGGTGGACAGATAGATTTAGGTGAATATGTATATAGATAGATAGATAGATTTGCTTGTTTTATTCATTTATAAATCGTATAATAAATAAATATATATATATATATTAAATTCAGGATAAGCAAAAATTAAAACTAAATCAGATTTAGTTTAGTAATTAAGCCCGAAAACACTTAAGTAATAGTCAGAGAAGTAAAAAAAAAATGCAATTTGGCTCCCTATACCTTACCAAAAAAAAAAAAAAAAAAAAAAAAAAAAAGGAACCCAACCACTGTAGTTTCAAATAAAAAAAATAAAAAAATCATTAAATACAAATATATATACATATATATATATATAAATATATTTAATCCGTTAGCAGTCGCATCTCGGTCTTCTTGCCGCCCATCGCTTATAAATTCCTCCTGCAGATCACCCCTTAAAAATAAAGTGGAGAAACTCTGACAAGTAAACCTTCTCTCCTTTGATACCGGTTTCCCGGAAACCTATATATTTTCTGAAAGCTTATGTCACAAGTAGAAAAACTGTGAAATCTTAGGGGCAGAGGGATAAGCGTTTAGGAGCTATAGGACCCACAAAATATCAGTAAAGTGTTCAAAGCATGATACCAAAATTCGCTAAAATGCTCGTTTCACGTATTTGTATGAACTAATTATATGATAAGAAGGTGGAAATCTCAAAATAAAGAAGAAACAACTCGTTGAAAAGAAACAATATACGTTGGGATGTTCAAAATGTGACTCGTTATGGATTTCAAACAAAATCTAGTACAAGAGGCAATCAATGTGCAATTCATCAAATAAACTGTGAGACGGCCAGAAAGACAGTTCACAATGGGGAAAATTTTACAAAAGCGATAGCCGCACACTTTTCACACGCATCATTCGTCAGTGAATCGAAGCAGTAATCCATTGGCGTAATTCCACATTCCAGGTTCGTCGTCCAGATATCCGCATTTATATAAAGCATACTTAATCAAGTTCTTGAAACGAGGAGCGTTGAACTGATATAAGGAAAATGACTGCAGAGCCGGAAAACTATCGCGATTCTACATGTGCTCCTGTGTCTCGATAATGATTGTGTCCGATATGTAACGAACAAAAAATTTGTAGTGTCTGAAAAAATGAATATCCAGAGGCTGGATCTTTAACGTACATCCTTCAGGTACCAGTTCTCTTTGTAGGACTTTACCATCAGGTACTTCGGAAGCAGACAATGCATGACCTGTGTTAGAACACCATGGATCCCCTAAAAGCAGAATTTTCTTCCTGTCATCAGGCATACTTGGCCAAAATACGTCACGATAGAAATGGAGGATGGTGACTGTTGCGACGAACATTGCTGTTCCTTATCGACACCGTCATCTCCGAAGTCCATTTCCTCGTCCTATTCTTCTACATCGCCTCCAGAAAATCCTAATGTCTGGATCTCTTCCACAATCTCCATATAATTCTCCAGGAGAGTAGCTATGTGTTTCATTTTCTCCGATTTCTGGATGTTCGCAGACTGATTGCTTGTTCCGAATCGGGATACCAAGGCAGCCAAAACGACTTTAAGATTCATCTGTAATGTAAGAAGAAGACTGCAATACATTAGTACTTGATAGCAACATACGGGAACATATAAGAAATGGAGACGTCATTACGGGAATATGGCCATCTATACACACTTTACTGATACTTTGTGGGTCCTGTAGCTCCTAAACGCTTGTCCCTCTGCCCCTAAGATTTCACAGTTTTTCTACTTGTGACATAAGCTTTTAGAAAATATATGGGTAGGAGAGAAGGTTTACTTGTGAGTACCTGATGTTGGGTGGATGTCCTCTAACATAGTATATTTTCAAGTCATTCCTGCTATTTTTTGAGCACTTAAAAACATTTTACTTCTCAAATCGTCTATTTGACCGCGACGCGACCACTAACGTTGATTCATTTCTTTCCCCATTTCCGGTTTTTCAGACAGGTTAGAGTTTTGCTGGAAAAACTTTGCGTGAATTAAAGGCACTTCATCTTTCTCTGCTGGCTTACTTTCGGCTTTCCCCCAACACTAAACAGCGGCGGCAAAAAGACCGACAGGTGACTACTAGCGTTATAAAACATGATGCGACTACTCTCGGGTTAAATAAACTACAATTTATATATTTATAAATTTATGAAATGGTTCTAAAAGTAAACTTATTAATAAATGAACTAATCAAAATTCGAACTGAAACGTTAACATAGAAAACAGCAAACACTAATGGATAAACAATTACAAAATCTTAGCAGTTACGGATGGTAGTTATATTGTAAGACGGATAACCATTTCATTTCGCAGTATCGAACAAATTGCGAAATGCTTTTCCGGTTAATTAAATTGTTCCATCTACTTTCATTTTTAAGTTTCTTGCCTGCATTCTTACTTTATAATTATACTTCATATCTTCTATTTGATGCATTTTCTTTCGCATTAAGTGCGAGAATTTTCCGTCTTTATAATACTTATTTCTTTCTTTCTTTTTTTTTTTTTTTTTTTTCAAAATTTATTCAATTGTTATATATATATTAAAGAAAATAAACAATTATGTTAATATGCATTTTATGTTTATTTTAATTTATTTTTTATTTTTTCATTTACTTTTGTTGTTGTTGTTGTTGTTGTTAATGATAATTAATTAAAAATTTGCTTTTGTTGTGTTAGTGCGATTGTGTTAATGACACTGTTAGTGCGAAAGTTGATTTTCTACTCTAGAAATCTAGGGCATTAAAATGTCGGATTCCATCTATGAAAATCATTTTACATCTCTCAAAGATCTTCATATATATATTTAATCATTTATTTAACAAACATTATTTCTTAAAAAAAAAAAAAAAAAAAAAGAATTTTTGATTTTTTGTATCAGACGAACAACCAAACCGATTGTTTTTCTGCACCACCAGCAAGCAATGCCGTGTAACTCAAATAAATTAAACAGTGAAGAAATACTGTTTATTTTTTCTCCAAATAATATTTCGTAACGAATCTTTTTATGTTTATTTTTTACGCAGTGCAGCAATCTTTAAACATTTGTCTACAGTTGTTAGAAAAATAATACATTATTCTTTTTTTTTTTTTTTTTTTTTTTCCCTGCTTCTTCTCTCTCCCGAAGTCAGTCGGGTGACCATATAAAGTTTACAACGATACAAAATTGAAAATTATGTACTATCATGCAAGTAATAATTTCTTTTTGAACAAACCTGTACATTTAAACCGGTTTCAAAACATCACAAAAAAGGAAAAACCGGACGTCAATAATAGTCCCGAATACTATACTTTTTTTTAAAATGTTTATAGAAAACAAAGAAATACAGGATAACTTTCCCGTGGTATGAACTTCACACAAATTTAATTAACTTATGGTAACTTTTTCTAATCATTTCCTACGATTGGGATTTTTTAAAAAAAATTCAGAAATATATATGAGTTTCGAAAAACAAAAATAACGAATTCACTTAAAAGTCAGTTAGACAAATGGAATAAGGGCTACAGATATTTTTATTGTCCTAAACATAGCCTCCTAAACTAGATGCCTGTCGCGTGGCTCGTAAACTTGGCAACAGTTCAAGCGGTAGACATCGGCACCTAGTACAGATTACTGGACTTTTTTATTCAAAAGCCACCAAAAATTTTTTAAAGTGGGATTTTATATACATAAAAGGCGAATAGAATCGAAGAAACGTCGATTATATATTTCATATATGATTTCTTAAATTTATTATTGAAGGTTGAATAAAAAGTCACGCAATCTGTACCAGGTGGCGCTGCCTACCGCTTGAACTCTTGCCAAGTTTACGAGCCACGAGACAGGCATTTAGTTTATGTCCTAAATAAAAACAGCAGTCTAGCAATGACATAAAAAAATAAGATATTTTTTGTTAAAATTCTTTATTATTAATTTTTTTTCCATTCGCAATTTTCCTCATTAATATTCCTTTTCTTTTGACTGACGTATTCTGCCACAAATGGTGTTTAAAATGCGTTTAAAATAAGTAATATATATATATATATATATATATATATATATATATATGTATGTATGTATGTATGTATATAAATATATTGATTTGCTTTATGTATTTATAAAATTTATTTATTCTGAATTTATTTCATAAATTAAATTCTGTGATAATAATGTACTTATTACCTAACAGCATTTTTTAAACCCTTTTTCAGGGGATAGAAAAGATAAAAAGGTAATATGTATATACTTATATTTAATGACATAATTGAAAGTAAGTATAAAATGTTGGAATAGACAAAATTTCAAAAGTTTGGTCAAGGAATTTCAATAATATTAATAATAATAATAATAGATTATAGATTATCTCTAAAAGACAGCTTTGTTAAGACACATGTCACTGATATTAAGATTAAAAACACTTTTAAAAACACGTTTTCTAAAAATTATACTTTATTTAAAAACATTTAAAAAATTATCCAAATCTTTTAGCTTTTAAAAATCATGCATTATCAGAGATTTAATACATGTTTCCAATGAGCAATTTTTATATATTTTACACTTCACTGTTGACAGTTAAGTCTTTTAGTAAATTGAGGTGTGTTGAACAAAAGCAATACTAACTTGTGAAGTCTAGTGAAGGTTGGATCAAGAAGCAAAGAAAAGGAAGGATTGGGACTTTCATGATTACCAAGGTACTTCATGAAGGAGTTGTAACTATTGTAGGTTCAACAAAGTGCTGTAAATAGAAGCTGTAACTATTGTTGGATCAACCAGGTGCTGCAAGTAGACGCTGTAACTATTGCAGGGTCAACAAAGTGCTACAAGTAGAAGCTGTACTATTGCAGGATCATGAAAGTGCCACCTGTAGAAGCTGCAACTGTTGTAAGAGAAATACTTGCAATGTAGGATCGTAATTCAACAACTCTTTTGCTGTTCGAATTGTTGAAGTACGATCTGGAGCAAGATATATGTGATCCGGCTCAAGATATCATGAATACGATAACTTTATGACTATCACTAAATTTTGGAAGAATCAGGGCAGAAATACATTTCCTGGTATCTACAGCTTTCAAACCTCATGATTATTAGAACAATACTATTTCATATTTACTATACTCATTTAATTGAAGAGTTGTAGTAAAAATGTTCATTCGGAAATAGTTGTTAAAACTTTTGAGAGAACAGAAAGTTACAGACATCCTCTACGAAAAATCTGATTTTCACAACGAGCAACAATGTTTTATTATTTTAAAATAAAGTTAATTTAGCATTTGGAAATTTGTATTTTTTTAACAGTTGATGGCTAAGGGTTGATTTCTACATGAATTTATAGATATTTTCTATGGACAACTTAAATCTGCATACATAACTAAAAGATATTTATGGTGGTTAATAACATAGAACACAATAAGGGATATATTTTTCCGCCTCAATTAGTGATTTTTATCAAAGAGGTTCTATCGGACCCACATTTGTTTTAAGGATTTTTGAAACACTATTATCTAAACAGTATTTTTTTTATAGGCTTATTATATGATAAAACTTTATTTATAAAATTATTGATATGTAAATTTAAAGATTTTGTGAATCATGTTATAAAAAATATTATGCGGCAGTTTGATATTTTGTACATCGTTCTATCTGTTAATTGCCCAAACCCTTTGCTATACCTGACATCCTTTGACCCTTTACTCTTTAAGGGTGAGGTAATTAGGCTCATTTAATACAGAAATTTACCAGAACTTACTAGCAAAGTTAAAACAAAAAGAATTAATTACACTTTTACGGCACGTTATGAAGTGAAAATTTTGTTAAAAAATTCCAAGAAGAATTTTTGCAATTGAAATTAGTAATTGCCTTTTGTGACAAACATGCACTGCATTAAAAAGTTAAAGACATACTTGTCCGTTATTTCAAATAATATAATTATATATTAGTATCTGCATAAGCAGCTTATCTGGGACTTGGGTTTTTGCAACGCTAACAAAATATGACAGTGTCAAATTATACACCGAAGTGAGTGGAATTCGGAAAACTACTAATACTTTAAAATTTAGCAATTTAACAATATCTCATAAAAAGCCTCTCTAGCAATTAATGGACATGAAAACAAAGAAAATTCTTTAACTCACTATTTTGTCACCGATACTTTTCAATTAATAACTTATTTCATTCATTATCCATTTATTTTTCGCTTCACACAGATAAAAGTAATATTCCGAATTAATCTAGAGCGAATAAGTATTCAATTTCTGAATCCTTAAACTAGAAATTTAGATTTTCGAGCTATGCGTATTAGGTAAACATATAACCTGGATAGATGAAATGGTCCAGGGTTTCTAGTCTATACTTTTCCAGATGGTGAAACAATATTATGAATCCTTTGTATTTTTAGGAATTCTTGCTTGATATCCTAAATTTGGATCATAAAACAAAATTATAGTCACTAAAACCCTCCTCTTGTGTTCATATATATTTGCAGAGATTTATAAATAAGTTTGACTACTATAATATAGGAAAACACTCTAGAATTCTAATAAAGATCTCTAGAACTCGCTAGCAAAGGTAACTAGAATTTATAGGGATGACATGAAACTACTTTTACTAGAGCCATAATTTAGTTTCTAAATGCCAGTTGCAGAATTTTTTCTCGGTACATTTTGACCCCTCTCATCAACTACACACACATACAAAAGAAAAAAAAAAAAAAAAAAGAAGAAGAAGAAGAAGTTCCATATGCAATATTTTGCATAATTCATTTTTCACAATTAATGCGGCATTTTCTCACTTTTCGAAAAACATAAAAAGGACATATGGCCTCCTCACCTCAATATATATGTAATTAAAAAAGAAAAAGAATCGAAAAATTTTTAAGGGTATATTATACCCAAAGTTAGAAAATTTGAAAAAAAAAAAAAAAAAAAAAAACATCAGTTTACTTTCTCAGTTTTGTAACGATAAATTTAACTATTAATACATTTAAATACCATTTATAACTCGATATATTATTTTTAAGCGAACATGCTTGAAAAAGTTTGACAAAAAAATACCATTAAAATTTTGATAAAATTCAAACAGCAACTATACATTTTTTTTTTTTTTTTTTTTTTTTTTTTTTTTTTTTTAAGAAAGAAAGAAAACACTGTGTTAATCGAAATCTAATAACACAAAGAAACATTTTCCTTACAGAACAAGAACGTTAAAAACAGAAAAAAAAAATGTAATCTGAGAATTTTATTCATATAGAAATAAAGTAAAATTCAATTAAATAAGAAGAATTACAGCAGCAAAAGATATGCGTAAGTGGGAAAAAATCTTTCAATCTGAATTGAATACTTGAGCTTCTTATCACCTTTTCTTATAATGCAAATGAGTACAAAGATTAAAAAAAGTAAAATCAATAACTTCCTGGCTCAAAATTAAAATTTTAATATGAAGTTACACTTCATAAAAAAAAGTAAAATAAAATAAAATATTGCTATAAAACAGCTGAAAAAGCACATAAAAGCAGAGATTTGAAAAGCTCTCAAAAGCACCTTAGAAATTGTTTATAACGTATCTAATGAACTGCGTTTTTCTGCATAGCTTCCCTTTTTCTTTCTTTCTTTTACCATTTTTTATGTAATAAGGCTTCTAAAGTTTCTATTGTATAACTCATTAACTTCATACCAGATGCTGTTTTAATAGATAAAAATGTGCTAAAAAATCTTGCAATTATTAATATATATTAAAAAAAAAAGGAAGAAAAGAAAGAAAGAAAGAAAATGAAAAATTATGAATATTTATAAGACATGTCTTTCAATTCGTGTACACAAAATCATAACTCTTTTGAAAAAAGGTGATTAAGATAATCTTAGAATCATATTTTTATTGAAATTTCTTCTACTTCTTATTTTTTTTTCTTTTAATTAAATTAAGCCTCTTTGACAAAAGCTATCGACTTGCAAAAATATAACTCCATTTATACATTTATGTTTAAAACAGGTGAGGGGTGAGCATTAAAAAGGGTCTAAATTTTCGGGAAACAAAAATGAATAAAATATGAATTTTAATTTATAATATCTGAATAAATATTCTATATTTTCAATATTTGTTATCCTAAATATTTCTTCAATATGAAGCACTCTAGTTTCTATCGATAAAAAATTGTCCAGACATATATTTTATTTCTCCCTAGACACATATTTTATTTTAAATGTAAGTTTCGAAGTTTTAATACTGGATGGTGTTTTTATATTTTATTCTCGACACTTTATTAAATATCTGTATTTTTGTAAACTTAAGCCTGCGCGAAGAATATGTTGAAAATATGTAGACAATCAAATACAATGTTGGCATTATCGTCAAAGCTTTATTCTAAAGAACAGTAGTTTTAAATATACATATCGCATCAAGTATTCAGTTTTTTGTGTGGTCCTGTAAAAATAAATAAATAGATAAGTAAATATTCTGTTTCCAATCGAAAACACTATGTAATTAGTGTGAAATTTCAATGCCACATACTAATTTCATTTCATTATGATCAACACAATATAATTTAAAAATAATACAATGCATTTTTTTTTTTCGGTTTTTTTAAGGTAAGCATTATTATACTGGATAATACAAAAGTCACAGAAAAACTAGTATGCTGTGGCCACCACGAGACTTTCTTCTATATTTTCCAATACATATTCACTCAGTAACAATATTAAAAAATAAATAAATAAATAAATAAATAAATGAATAAAATACGATTTTTTTTCTAAGGTTTTTTGTTGTTGTTGTTAAAAGTAAAAAAAAAAAAAAAAAAAAAAAAAATACGTGTGGTACTCGAGGACTGCCGCGGTAAAGCTATTGCATAGCATTTTTTATCAACTTATGCAATTATAATTATTTATTTATTTTATTTATGCAGTACTTTTTTTTTCTTTGATATTAATTCAAGTTACACTTTTTGAGCGTGGTGACCGATAAGAAAACAAATTTTTTTCTTTTATTGAATAAATGACAATATATCCGCAATGAGAATATATCAAAAATATCCGCAAACGATTTGTAGGTATCGAAAACCTCGATGTACCAAATTTGAATGATCTAACTCTATTTTTTCAGAAAAGGTATTTTAATAGGTTTTTAAAGGCCTGCAAGTCGAATGTGGATATTCAAGTTTTTTCTTTGATATAATTTCAAGTTACACTTTTTGAGCGTGGTGACCGATAAGAAAACAAATTTTAATAGAGAAAAGGTATTTAATAGGTTTTAAAGGCTTGCAAGTCGAATGGGGATATTCAAGTTTTTTCTTTGATATTAATTCAAGTTACACTTTTTGAGCGTGGTGACCGATAAGAAAACAAATTTTTTTTATTTTATTGAATAAATGAGAATATATCCGCAATGAGAATATATCAAAAATATCCGCAATCGATTTGTAGATATCGAAAACCTCGATGTACCAAATTTCAATGATCTAACTCTATTTTTTGAAAAAGGTATTTTAATAGGTTTTTAAAGGCCTGCAAGTCGAATGGGGATATTCAAGTTTTTTCTTTGATATAATTTCAAGTTACACTTTTTGAGCGTGGTGACCGATAAGAAAACAAATTTTAATAGAGAAAAGGTATTTTATAGGTTTTAAAGGCCTGCAAGTCGAATGGGGATATTCAAGTTTTTTCTTTGATATTAATGAATAAGATAACAATAATAAGAAAACAAATTTTAATAGAGAAAAGGTATTTTAATAGGTTTTAAAGGCCTGCAAGTCGAATGGGGATATTCAAGTTTTTTCTTTGATATTAATTCAAGTTACACTTTTTGAGCGTGGTGACCGATAAGAAAACAAATTTTAATAGAGAAAAGGTATTTAATAGGCTTTAAAGGACTGCAAGTCGAATGGGGATATTCAAGTTTTTTCTTTGATATTAATTCAAGTTACACTTTTTGAGCGTGGTGACCGATAAGAAAGCAAATTTTAATAGAGTAAAGGTATTTAATAGGTTTTAAAGGCCTGCAAGTCGAATGGGGACATTCAAGTTTTTTCTTTGATATTAATGAATAAGATAACAATAATGATAAGATAACAATAATGATAAGAAAACAAATTTTAATAGAGAAAAGGTATTTTAATAGGTTTTAAAGGCCTGCAAGTCGAATGGGGATATTCAAGTTTTTTCTTTGATATTAATTCAAGTTACACTTTTTGAGCGTGGTGACCGATATAAAACAAATTTTAATAGAGAAAAGGTATTTAATAGGTTTTAAAGGCCTGCAAGTCGAATGGGGCCATTCAAGCTTTTTCTTTGATATTAATGAATAAGATAACAATAATGATAAGAAAACAAATTTTAATAGAGAAAAGGTTTTTTAATAGGTTTTAAAGGCCTGCAAGTCGAATGGGAATATTAAAGTTTTTTCTTTGATATTAATTCAAGTTACACTTTTTGAGCGTGGTGACCGATAAGAAAACAAATTTTAATAGAGAAAAGGTATTTAATAGGTTTTAAAGGACTGCCAGTCGAATGGGGATATTCAAGTTTTTTCTTTGATATTAATTCAAGTTACACTTTTTGAGCGTGGTGACCGATATAAAACAAATTTTAATAGAGAAAAGGTATTTAATAGGTTTTAAAGGCCTTCAAGTCGAATGGGGATATTCAAGGTTTTTCTTTGATATTAATGAATAAGATAACAATAATGATAAGATAACAATAATGATAAGATAACAATAATGAGAAGAAAATAAATTTTAATAGAGAAAAGGTATTTTAATAGGTTTTAAAGGCCTGCAAGTCGAATGGGGATATTCAATTTTTTTCTTTGATATTAATTCAAGTTACACTTTTTGAGCGTGGTGACCGATAAGAAAACAAATTTTAATAGAGAAAAGGTATTTAATAGGTTTTAAAGGCCTGCAAGTCGAATGGGGATATTCAAGTTTTTTCTTTGATATTAATTCATTTTACACTTTTTGAGCGTGGTGACCGATAAGAAAACAAATTTTAATAGAGAAAAGGTATTTAATAGGTTTTAAAGGCCTGCAAGACGAATGGAGATATTCAAATTTTATCTGATCTACTTTATACACAAATTTTACGCGTACAGCTATTCACCTGTATACTTTTTCACAAACAGCTGCTTATGTATTCGTCCGATTTCGGAGCAGCTCGTCTCGATCTGTGCGAGCTTCGTACAGCCGAAATCTACCGAACTGTGTTAGGTTTTTTTTCGTTACGGAATTTTTCGATTCGGTCACCGCGCTCAAAGCCCGCGATAAAAGCTATACAATAGCTTAAAAAAAAATAAAAAAATCATGATATTGTTAAGAGATAAAGCATTGTTAGTAAAGCTTTATTATGAAGAATTCCCGATGCGCAACGCTTCGCGGTCATTCTCATGAATGACGGCCGTAACATTGAACATGAATATTTCTAGTTGCATTGTTGAGTTTACTGCGATACTATTAATAAGTAATTTTATAAGTAAAGTGATGCCTGATGGAGAAAAAAAAATAGTTTAACAACAAATCTTTTGTTACTTAAAAGAATCCTAAGACTTCCTGTGTCTTTTAGTGAAAACCGCATGGTGCTAGGGTCAATACTTTTTGAACAATAAAAGTTTTATTTTTTCTGTGACTTTTTGATCGCCCTGTAATTACATACCTATCAGAAGAGGATAAATTATAATAATTGTCCATAATATGAATATTTAATTTTTTTTTCTATGAAATTAGTAAACTTCATTTAATCACTAAAGAATAAATAAATTAAATAACAGTAAAATATGTCCTAAAAAGTATAAAATCGCATTGTGTTCAATACTTTGTTCAATACTTTTTGAACAGTAAAAGTTTTATTTTTTCTGTGACTTTTGGATCACTTGGTGATTATATACTTATCAGAAGAGGATAAATTATAATAATTGTCCATAATATGTATATTTAATCATTTTTTTCTTTTTATGAAATTAGTAAGTTTCATTTAATCACTAATGAATAAATAAATTAAATAACAGTAAAGTTTGTCTTAAAAAGTAGAAAACCGCACACTGGTATGGTCAATACTTTTTTTAACAATAAAAGTCTTATTGTTTTCTGTAACTTTTGGATCACCCGGTAATTATATACTTATCAGAAGAGCACAAATTATAATAATTGTACATAATATGTATATTTATTGTATTTTCTATGAAATTAGTAAACTTCATTTAATCACTAATGAATAGATAAATTAAATAACAATAAAGATTGTCCTAAAAAGTAAAAAACCGCACAGTGAAAAGGTCTTTTTTTTTTTTTTTTTTTTTTTTTTTACAATAAAAGTTTTATTTTTTCAATAACTTTTGGATCACCCGGTAATTACATACTTATCAGAAGAGGATAAATTATAATCATTATCCATAATATGTATATATATATATATATATATGAAATTTATATATATACTAGCTGACCCGACAAACGTTGTTTTGTCATATAAATTATTTCTAGAGAATATTTTGCTAGAAAAAAATAACTAACTTATTGTAAGTGTGTAAGGATGTGGTGTATAAGTGGAAGATGTATGATGCGCTGTGAACGGTGAAAGAATATAAAAATAACTAAACACCAATTATTATTTTTTTTAATTTATTAAAATTGATTCTTTAAAATTATATACATATCGCTACTTATAACAATATTACTAAAAAACAATATCAATCCCTTAATGCAACAGAGTGTACAATATTTTTTGTTATCCCATCTTTCGCCAATACAAACTCGATCATTTGCCCACTCGAGAGCCACGTATAATTGTCCGTGTGAAAAGCATGATGTGCTCAAATCTAAGCCACAGACAGACATCGTTTGGCCCTGAGACTTATTGATAGTCATTGCTAATGCCAATCTAATTGGAAATTGAGGGCGTTTAAATTGAATTGGCACATCTGTGGGTATAATAGGGATTCGCAGTAGTAATATATTTTCACCTCGAAATTTGTCATTTAAAATGATGGCTTCGATAACATTTTTCATTAATTTTTTTATGACTAATCGCGTGGTGCCGTTGCACAACCGTGGTGGGTTCATATTACGAAGCAAAATAACCTGAGATCCAACCTTCAGTTGTAAAATATGCGGTGGCATGCCTGGTAAATCCAATGAGTTTAAAAACTTTGTTAGATAATTTACAGATTCGGTGGCATCGCAAACTGTATCATTAGATTTGTATGACACCAAGTCTCCTGGTAACAATGTTGTATCTTGAGATTCAATTCGTTGACGTCCACATTTTTTGCTGCTAAAATTACTCTTTCTGCCAGCCACTCATGATTTGTGTATCGTCTGTGTACATCGGGAAATATCTGGTCAATAAGAGCATCTTGAGAATCAATGATTGCGCAGAAATTGTTCGGTAATTTTATGCATCCAGTTTCATCTGTAGTAACTTTTCCATCGCCGATATCTAACAAATGTTTTGAGAATGTTTCAGCGGATGGATCTTGAAGCTTTTGAACGCACAAGTTTACTTTCAGTTGTACTTTTTCAACATTACGCCACAATGACGATGATTTTAAGCATGCGTTGATCTCATCAGCGTATGTTGAACGCGGAAAAACGGGAAGTGCTTGTCTGAAATCACCTGAAAAGAGTAACTGAGTGCCGCCAAATAGTTTGTCGTTGTTTTTAATATCTTTCAATGTCCTGTTCGACGCCTCAATCGAATGTTTGTGTGCAATAGTGCATTCATCCCAGATAAAAATTTTACACTATTTCAGCACTGTGGCCATGGACGATTGTTTTTTTTTTTATGTTGCACACTGCGTCTGGGTTATTTTGAATATTTAGTGGCAGTTTAAATAATGAATGAGCTATTCTGCCTCCATCCAATAAAGTTGCCGCAATGCCAGATGATGCAACAGCCAATGCGATGCCATTATTTGATCGTATTTCGGCGAGAATTAGCGAAATAAGGAATGTTTTGCCAGTTCCACCTGCTGCACCCCAAAAAAAAAAAGAATCCACCTTGTCCTGCCAAAACTGCGAGCATGATGCGGTAGTAAATGGTTCTTTGTTCTTCATTCATTAGTGGGACATTGCGAGCAACAATCGCTGCCATTTCTACAGTATTGTATTGTAGTTCACGATTAAATTCAGTGCTTATTAAATCAGATGCATTTCAATTTGTTGAATGCATACCGAAATGGCTGAGTGGTAAGTTGGCAATGATAATGCAAAGATCTTCAATAGCAATCAATGCTTCATTGTACATAGCGTCACTGAATACTATCGTTAGATCGTTGCACCATGAACGATGTTGATGCAATATATCATCAGTCATTGAATCTTTGTGATTATCCCATAATGTCTCTGCTCGGGCTGGGAAACATGTAGTCAACATTATAGTGAATAGTAGACGAATTTGGTTTACTGTACAGTTCAGTCCTACTTCAGCAAGCATACTCTCCCACTGGTTGTCGTCTTCCAGCAAGCCGAGAGCAAGGCATGCATCTTTATACGTTGAATACTGTTGTCCATTCACTTTACGTAAATCTTGAAATGACAAAGGGCCGATGACATTAACCAATAACAGTCGAAGATAAAAGCACTCAGTCTGCCCTGGATTGACTGTAAATACTCGTCCCAAAGTGTTTGATTTGAATAAACCGGGACATGCATCAATCGGCGTGCCTTTCTTGCGTGGCATCCATTTTTTTGTTGGAGCCCATGTGAAATAGCGTGGTACTTCTGAATAGAGTAATGTCCGTGCAGAAGCACCAAAAGCATCCGCACGATTACACAAATCAAAAAATTAGGTGAGTGTAGTTTTTGGTGGATTTATAGCACGATCAATCGCTGTCTCGCTCGTGAAATATACGCGCTGGCCGTTTTCAAGATGGACGGCTAAATGAAGAACTGCTGGATCCCGTTCATGAATTGGGAAACCAAAGATACGCCAAACAGCTTCATTGGAGCTGATGCACCGGCCAATTTGGTAAAGTGTTATTTCATCGTTGTTATTCACCGGAGGAGCATTCACATTGGTATTTTCAACTCGAAATACAGCCATATCACTGCCTTTATTCACATACTTGCAAATGTATTTGATGCTCTTCACTGAACTGAAGAACTGAACATTAATATGAGCATTGAATGTTTTGCTCAGCAAAGGCGAATATGGGGCCACCCAACGGTTATCAATGTCAATATCTATGTTGTTGACACAGATGACCGCCATAGATGATAAGATTGTCCGCCATTATCGGGATTTCTTCGACGACATATTGGATATCCGTCAACATTTGTGATCGTGAAATTTTTCGGAAAACTTTTAGTACATTTTCCATCTGCACAAATAATAATGGCCTAAAAATTCATTTTTCATTTTAACATAAAATAACTCCGTCGGATATTGACGAATTTTTTAAAAGAATATACCATTTTAACTAATTTTATCATTATAACAATATTAACGTTAAAAAAATATTTTAAACACTTACGGTTAAAAATTCATTTTTCATTTCAACATTAAATAAATTCTGACATCGTGTTTACGATTCTAAAATATTAACTTTGAAAAAATATATTAAACACTTCGTAAGATAGGGTTACGATTCTAAAAATATTAATTTTAAAAACATATTTTAAACATTTCGTAAGATACGGTTAAAAATTCATTTTTCATTTCAACATTAAATAAATTCTGACATCGTGTTTACGACAACTCACGCCATCTAGGTGGAAAAGTTGTTGAAAGAGTTGGTTAAAAATTAATTAAGAAAGAACTAATTAAGTTACAACTTTCATTTGTAAATCTAAACCATTCTCGAATCCACCTGAAGACGCACAAAAAATTTCATTAAACTCAGTCCAGCCGTTTATGAGGAGTTCAGTGACATACACACGCACAAAAGAAATATATATATAAAGGTAATATAAAAATTTATATATATATATAATATAAAAAACTTCATTTAATCACTAATGAATAAATAAATTATATAACAGTAAAGTTTGTCCTAAAATGTAAAAAATCACGTAGTGTTATGTTCAATACATTTTAAAAAGTAAATGTTTTATATATTTATATTCTTACTGTTTTTGTAAAAGTTTTATTTTTGTGACTTTTGGACCCCCCGGTATTTACATATTTATCAGAAGAGGATAAACTATGGTGATTAACCATAGTATGTATAATTATTATTATTATTTTTTATTAAATTAGTTAAAATAATTTAATCATTAATGAATAAATAAATTAAATAATAGTAAAATACATTCTAAAAAATAGATATTTAACAATATTTATAAAATGTAGTTACTAAACAACGAAGTATATTATTAAAAAATAAATAAACAAATTAATTCAGTACTTTAATTTCTTATCAAGTTTTCTTATAATTTAAAGGTGAATAACGATTACAAAGTGAAATCAATAACTTCCTGGATCAAAATTAAAGTTTTAATATAAAATTGAACTTCATAAAAAATATATTGCTTTAAAACAGCTGAAAAGGTAGTAAAAAGTTGCGATTTGAAAATTTCTCAAAAGTATCTTATAAAATCAGTCATAAAGTATATAATGAGCTCAATTTTTTCGTATTTCTTTTCGCTCTCTTTGTTTTTTTATTTTTTATTTATTTTTTTTATTTTTTTTTCTTTATTTTATTTCTTTTCTTAATAAAATTTCTGGATTTTTGGTTTGACTCATTACCTGCGTAATAAAAGTGCTTAAATAGATAAAATTAAAAAATTAAAAACATAAAAATAACATTAGAAAAAATGTGTAATACTAGACATTTTTATTTTCTTCTATATTCAATAGAAGAAATTATTGGATTAGTAAAAATTTTTGACCTCGGGTTTTTGATGGATTTATACGTTTTGAGAGCTGTAGAATACGATTTGACCATTTTTAGAAAATGTCTATCTGTGTGTGTAAGACAAAATTTTGTGGCAACTGTATCTCAGGAACTACTGCACAGAATTTCATACAAATTGGTATGTAGTTACACACTGACAAAAATTAGTGCCTATCAACTTTTGGTAAAACATGTCCAAAAGCTGGCGTTGCCATCCCGCTTTTTCTAAATTTTTATCATGGGGGTATAGGACAAAATTTTGTAAAAATGTGCATAAAGAGAATTATTTTTCAAGAATGATTATGAAAAAAAAAAAAAAAAAAAAAAAAAGTAATAGAGAGAGTCAACTGGGTAAAAATTGTATATGTTGGAGCCTCGTCTCCCTCCCTGGAGGGGGAACTCCACCCTCGAAGTGAGTAAAATTTCATGATGTGTATCTTTCAAAAGAGCTCGCCAATAAAAAACAGGAGACTTGGCGTTGGAATATTAAAACCCGAATAAACAACTACGTCAGAAACGCCAAAAGGAAAATATTTGCGATGCGTACAGCTATTTCGGTAGCCTTAATCGTACCGTCTTCAGTGCAAAAAGAATTCTGAATCTGGAGAAGTGCTCGTATATATAGGAGAGGGACCGAATTTAGTTCAACCAATAGGATTACGGGAAAGGTGGAGTGTGTGGCCAATAGGAATATAGGAATGTTAGCTATTTAAATAGTAGAAAAATTAAGAAAATGTAGACTGGATGTAAAATTTCCAACAATCAGACAAATGTGGAACAGCGAAATCACAATTTACAACGTTTTTAAAAATTTTATAAATATGAAAAGTTTTAAAGAAATCGAGTTCATGAATGGATTTAGGTCTGCAAATTATTTTAGTTGAATTAAATTTAAAATTATGATTTTCCTCCCATCAAAGTTTAGAAATAGCCGATTTATTGGTTTCTTGTTTGCGGACGTAATTCATATGTGTTCTTTTAGACGAAATTTAAGACTGCGTTTAGTTTGGCCAATATATGATAAACCACACTGAAAGGAAATACTATAAATGCTCCAATAATTATGCATATCAATGGAATCTTTTAACTGAGAGAAGGTGAGTTTATTGGAAGACGAAAATATTATTTTAAAATCATATTGTTTGAAAATTTTAGCTATGGTTAGATTGCATTTAGGAAAATAGGGTAAAACAATACTGATAATAGAAGAGACTGATTTAGTAGACGAAATACGAGGGAGCTGTAATTTTTGGATGGCTTTATCTGTAATGGAAGGGTCATAACCTCTGTCAATTGCAATGGCTTTCATGTATATAATTTCAGATTTTAATAAAATAGGATTTGAACAAATATTAAGGGCACGGTTTACAAAAGTATAGAAAGCAGCCATTTTTTGGTTAGGTGGGTGACATGAACGCGCATGGGGAGGAAGGGAGACTGCAAAATTTTTACGATAGACGGTGGTTGAAAATCCATTTACAGTGCGAGAGACGAGGATATCAAGAAATGGAAGGGAGCCATTATTTTCAATTTCATATGTAAACTGAATATTACTGTCAATTGAATTTAAAGTTTCTAAGGCATGGTCAATATTGTGAAGAGATATGTCGATAAGCGTGAAGGTGTCGTCAACGTAAAGGTGCTATCAGACGGAAGACGATATATTCTAAAATATAAGCTATTGCCGCTCAAAAACTACCAAACGACTTCAGTAGGGTTGTTTTTAAGCGTAGACGAAAGAACGAAATCCTGAAATGTAAACAACGGACCCAACATTTGGCTATTATTCCCCTCAAGGATGTTTAAAAGGGAAAATAATAGAGGGTGTTCTGTAATCGCGATTCTCTGATTGGAGGATTTCGTTCTAAAGACTACCATATGTGATTTAAACAGTCGAAAACGCGTGATTGACGAACATACGTTCGGCAATTTGTATCAAACGGCATATTTGGATCGTTTCCCGCATGAGAAACCTGTTTATGAGGTATTTTGTGCTAAATACTATCGTATGGTTCTTCGTTTGATAGCGGCTTAACGGGTCCACAAAGGAAAAGATATTTTCTTAAAAAGCTTGCTTTCGAAATAGTGCATGTAAATATCTGCTAGCTCGTCAATACCTTTAAAACGAATGGTTGAACTATCGATCTACGATAATTTAAAATAAAAGTTTCGATTTTTTTTTTTTTTTTTTAAACTCTTTCTTTTCTTTTTATGTAATATTAAGATTTTTTTTTTTTTTTTTTTTGTATATATATATTTATATATTTAGCGTGATACTACTTTTCTAATATGGAAATCGTCTGCATTATCATGGAAGATATATATATATATTTTTAAATAATTATTCTAATAAATTATTTTTACTGAGTGAATTTGTATAAGAAAATATAGAAAAAAAATCATGTGGTGGCTACAACATACTAGTTTACTTAAAGTTTTAACCGTGAAAATTAAAAAAAAAAAAAAATAAAAATACAGTTTTTTCTGCTACTGTACTTTCTACACATTTTTAATTCTTTAAGCTTTTATACAAAAAAAAAAAAAAAAAAAAAAAAAAAAAAATATGATTCCAATAAATAATCTCGAAACTGTTCGATAGAACGATTAATCCAATGAATATCCTCGCAACAGTTCAATAGAACAGTCAATTTAACAAACGTTCTCGAAACAGTCCTATAACGTGTTCACTCGTATCATAAAAGTCACTTTCAGTTGCAAAATAATAATAATAATATTAAATGAAAAATTTACAAATCGATGCTTGAAGTAGTAATTGCTCGATATTTTATAATCTTACCAGTCATTAAGTGTATTTTTATTTTATTTTTTATTTTTTTAAATAAGCGTACAGAGCCCATCGGGGATTAATAAGTGAAGCGAATATGGGGGAGGCGAAGCCTCCTTCGGGGGTTGGAGAGCGGAGCGAGCAGGGGCAAAGCCCCCTAGGTGATTTTTTTTTTTTATGTCTAGAGGGTCATATACTAAATTTGTATAAGAAAATATAGAAAAAAGTCATGTGGTGGCTACAACATACTAGTTTACCAAAAGTTTTAACCGTGAAATTAAAAAAAAAAAAAAAAAAAAAAAAAATACATTTTTTTCTGCTACCGCTATAGTTGTACCTTCTACACATTTTTAATTCTTTAAGCTTTTATAAAAACTGATTTTACTTAAGACTCGGTTTGAATTAAAGTGGTATTAAACAATTTATTGATGTCTGATTAACATTAGCAAACTATTCGTACGAAATAATTAACTCATTCTTCAGACCTAATTAGGAAAAGCAGAATTACACTGTTAAAATTTTTGACAGAAGACTACTGATAATCATTTATTTTAAGATTTGTGTAAAATTACAGAGAAAAAGAAACGGAGATGTTGCAAACTTTATTTTATATATGCATTTGAAAGCCTAATATTAATGCATTATTCTAGAATATATTTGTGACTTAGAAATATTTTCTAAAGTAGTATTCTTTTTTTTAATTGATAAATTAAATATTTAAAATATAAAAATACAGAATGAAGATTGAAAAGCTCGATATTTTAGTTTAACTAAAAATAATTATAAATTTACAGACACACTGGTTAAATGTTTCAGTAAATTTGCAAAATTTTTTACAGTGTAAAAACCTAACGTATCTTAAGATAGTCAATAGTGTATATTACAAATCCTTTTGTCACATATATATATATATATATATATATAACAAAAATAATAGCCAAAAAGTGTAACAAATAATCAAAACAGGATAATTTAATATTCAAAATAACTTACGTTTCGCAATAAACATACTTTTACATCATTTTTTTTTTCACTTTTTCAAGAAAAAAATAAAAATGCAAGTAACAGAAACCCAAGAAATGCTCTTACGAAAATGAGGATATGCTAATTCTGATATTTTTAACTCATATGATATTTGTTTTCATTTTTGCATCGAATTAGAATATTTGAATTTGTTTCTTTGATATATAGAAGAAAAAAACTTTTGATTTTTTTATTTGAAATTAAAAAAGTATTTTATAGAAAATACTATTACGAAAAATGTCGAATTTCTTGTGAAAGTAGCTCGTATTGAAATAGGGAGTTTCTAGCCGATGAATGCACTTTATTCAGCGTAATCTCTCACAAAAGTACAACAAAACTACGATTCCAATGAATATTCTCGAAACTGTCCGATAGAACGATCAATCGAACAAATATTCTCGCAACAGTTCAACAGAACTGTCAATTCAACAAATGTCCCCGAAACAGCCCTATCAAGTTTTCACTCGTATCTTAAAATTCACTTTCAGTTGCAAAATAATAATAATAATAATAGTGCCGATTTTTCCACGACGAAAATACCGTAGAGGTTATAACAGACGGGTAAAAAGTTAGATGAAAGAAGGCTAACTTTTGACGCTTATCACTTTTTTTGGCGCGAATAAAATAAGCAATGATTAGTTTTAACACGCTCTTCACCCAGCGTGATTCGACTGAGTTTCTTGCCAAGCCCAAATCTACCACCGGAGATAACACGTACTAAGAAGCAACAGACAGAAAAAAAAAAAAAAAAAAAAAATCTGTAACTTCTCGTTATCGAATGGTTGTCTCGATGTTGATGGGCTCGACAATGCTAGAAATAGTACAAGGAACGCGTCCCACCATTTAGAGATTCGTAAGATCAACAGGGCAAGCCTATGAGAAAGATGTGCGCCCTATGTTACCAGAAGAAGAGGCAAACTGCCGATCGCCAAGAACAGAAGAAATATGTTTAAAAAAAAAAAAAAAAAAAAAAAAAAACTACGACCTACTGTTTCAATTGTCCAAAATCAACTCAAATGAGAGTATTTTAACGAATACCATGCGATATAGCATAATATAATATATTATCCTAATAATAAATTAATAAAAAAATATAGTATAATGCGTGTATTTTTAGTTACACGCATTTTTACGTTGTATATCATATATTTATATTTCAGTTTTCTTCCATTAAATCTCTTTCAAAAATCCTATTAACCTGAACAAGAAGAACTTCACCCATATTTGGGTGATGTGGCTCCCACGGAAGGACGGAAGCATACCAGTCACCCAGGTATGGGTGACGCGGCGATGAACGTGTTAAATTTCGCTTTCGTTTGTATAAAATATCACACTATTTTTTCTACTTTGATCTTTGTTACAACTGTTGTCATATCGCCATGCGAAAATAAAAACGATTAATTCAAAATTCTTATCATTAAACGGTAAAATAATTGTGCCTAACGATAATATTTCTTGTTTAAATGTCAACTTTCAACGATTTCCACGTTCCGCCATCTTGGAAATATGACGTATCAAAAAAGTGTATCCTTATTGGATGAATCTGAGGAGAAATTGAGTATAGAGTCTACTTTATCGAGACAGTACTTAAAAAGTGGGGCAAGTCCGGTGTGCGCTATATCACACCGGGAGTAGAGACAATGTTCTATGGAAAATCGGCGCTAATCAGTGGTTGCCTCTAAAATCGTCTGTAAAGTAGTTGTGTTTGATAAGGCCTTAAGGAAAGAGTGGTACAGCTGGACATACACGCCGACTATATTTCGAAAGCAAAAAGATAAAATCATCACCAGCAAACAAATAAAATATTTTAGTGTTATTTTATTTGTTTATTTGTTTATATATATATATATATATATATATATATATATATATATTTCTTTTGTAGAAGGATAAAAATTTTTGTGAGAAACATTTATTATAAGTACTTGAAAACATAATAAACGTTTAACTAACCAACAGTTTAACAACAAAATATATTTTTTTTTATTATTATTAAATTTAAATGCCTACCAGTAAACAATTGTTTCTGCTCTCAAAACTAGTAGACGGGATGTGTCAGGTTTGAAGGCTTGTCATTTAGAGTTTTCTGTGGTTTTCTCTGAAAAATTAAGTAAATACAGGTTAAGAAACCCACGAAATATCCCCCACGGAGTACACTCACACCGAGGCTTTGGTACCTAAGTCAGACAATTTGTCTTAATCCTTTTCACCCGCACCCACCCTCAAACTTAAAATTTAAATAAAGTAACTAACTATATTATACGTCTAAGTGCAGAACAGATAATCGAACTACATCCTAAATTTAGTGGCCCACCAGCGGCAGAGAAGTTCTGCTTGAGAAGTTTGTAGTCGGGTAGGCTCGTTACCAGAATGCGTGCGTTAAAATAGCCGTTTGGAACTACCCATAATTATCTCCGAAACTCTCGTAAATACAGGCTATGATCACTTCAAAAGACTACCACAGAGGTCATTACTTCCTGGCTAAGTACTCGTGTGTAGTCAGTCGGTCTTAACCTCTGCACCACTACTTTATTACAATACGCTATGAAAAGAATAATAATAATAATTAAAAAAAAAAAATGTAGAATATATAAATTTAATATTATGTATTGCGAATGCACATAAACTGTATAATATAAATAATATCTATACAAATATTATAAATGCGAAAGTTTGGATGGATGCATGGATGTTTGTTACTCAATCACGCCACAACGACTAAACGGATCTGGATGAAATTTGGTACAGAGATAGATAATAGTCTGGAATAGGGCATAGGCTGCTATTTATACCAGAAATTTGATTAGATTCTTTAAAAATAATTAAAATATGAAAATAATAAACTGGTAATTGTCTTAAGATAAGCTATTTAAATTTTTAATTGTTGCCAAAAATTGTTTACGAGGTATATACATATACTTATATATATATAAATAAATAAATAAAAATATTTTTTTTTTTCAACATAAAATGAAATATGCTGTTACGCTAAAAATAAAATAAAAAAATGATAAATGATAAATTGATGAATGAGAAAATGACGTCTTTATAACTTTAAAATAAATTAGTAATAATCCAAATTTAGCATGTTTCTTCTTAATTTTATTTCATAGCATTTTTCAAAGGTATACCTCAACTTTAGATTTTTTTTTTTTTTTTTTAGCACGGATGAATCACGCTTGGCATAAAAGCTAATTCAGCATTATATTAAAGGTATATTTACTTATTGATAATTCTGGACAAATTTTTTAATTTTGATGCTGAAGTAGATCGGATATTTTTCGCCAAGGACAGCCACTTAAAGCCATGTAGCGCATCAAAAATATAACTGAATTATAAAATATTGAAAAAAAAAAAAAAAAGAAAGAAAGAAAGAAAGAAATTGGAACAATAATCGCATAAATTATATTTCGGACTAAAACGGCGATAAAAATTCAAAAGTCGCCAAGGGGAGTTAAATTAAGGTTTTACGATGATCAGGTTTACATGTTAATTAACTAATTTACTTTCTATATACCAACTACTATTAACTAAGCATGAAGTATATATAACCACAATATATATATGTAGTAATAATAATAATAGTAGTAACAATAATAATAATAATTGTCTCGTGCAATAGACTTAGCCGATCATAGCATATTGTAGTATTACATTTGGCTTAAAATTGCTGTCATTTTATGGTTGATCGATTAAATCAAATAAATATAGGAAATAACTTGAAAGCAAATATTATGTACATCACGCATAATGTTGTTCTTATGTAGTTGGGATTCAAATATAAAGGGCTACTTCAAAATTTTCGATACTGTCCGTATCGAAACTGTCATATATGATAAGCACCAAATGGAAGCCCACGGGTAAGGCATTGTCGCAGGCAATAGGGACTGAGACTCCGTCTGCCGAAGACAGCGGGAACCCAAAGCGAGCTTTTGAGCGATTTCAGTACTTTTTTTTTTCTTCTTCTTCTTCTTTTTTTTCATAAAGCTATATAGAAAATAGTTTCCTTTAAACATAGTGGCCAGCGAAACAGGCAAAGCCTGCTAGTAAATGAATACAAGTGAAATAATAATATAAATTGTTTCGAAAATTATCGAAATGATAAATATAGCAAAACGTTTTTTTTTTTTTTTTTTTTTTTGAATATACTTTGTTATTTATTTTATCAATGAGACTAATTCGAATGAAATTTTTATTTATTTATTTTTAAGTAATTTAAATTTCTCATTAAAAATAATTCTTCAGCTAAATTTTAAAAGGTTTATTTATTTATTTATTTATTTATATTTTTATATTGCATGTTGTTCAAGTTTTATATATTTATCACAATTTTATTAAAATTATTTTAAAAACATCTATTGCAGAAAAACATAGCGTATGCATACACTGAAAAAAAAAAAAAATAATAATAATAAATAAATAAATAAAGGATTTATTAGCTATATGGCTGTTTAAAAAAATGGGTTAAAATTTTATCAGTTTGAAGAATTCTGAATTTAAAGTAATATTAAATCTCAAGATCGTTAAACTTAATAAAAACAAGATTTTTTTTTTTTTTTTTTTTTTTTTTTTGTCAACTACAGAAAAGCAAATCTCCGTTTTTAAACACGTACAACGAACAAACATAAACTAAAATATGTCTCTTTAATAGAAATTTCTTATTTTCACTGCCAGATGGCAGCACCACAAGCTTTATTATTTTTTCAGAAGCATGAGTGAAAAAGTATATATGAAGAAAAAATTTACACTCTTCCGTTGAAATTATTTTTTAAAGTAATATATTTTTTGAAAAAAATTGAATATAACTTTGCGCTAAGATTTATTATTATTATTATTATTATTATTATTATTATTATTCCTTTAATTGGCCATTTAAAAATCATTTATGTGCATTAAAATAATTAATTACGTGAAAAGGTTGCGGGGTTAGAGCAATTGACTATGCAAGGGTCCTAGGCCAATGGGTACCACCAGCTACCGAGTGGTTCTGCGCTCAAAGCTGTAGACGTGAGGTGCTGGGTTCGATCCCAGGTAACGCTCGTCGACCTAGCCGTTCGGAGTTTTTTGTGGTTTTCTCCGAAACTTGCGTAAATCCTCCTTGGGGCTCTTTCTAATGGGTCCTAGAGTACAGAAAACTCTAGGACTTCTCTGTTGAGTGTGTGGCTTGGGATCAAACCCGGCATTTACCAGCTTTGAGCTCCGGACCACTAGTTGGGCTATTTATAAGAAAAAATTTAAATTTCTATATTTTTTATTTATTTGTATTTATACGAATTCAAATTAAATGTTCTAAAATTGTCTAACCCGTTGAAGAGCTTGAATTTTGACTGATATTTTCTCTTCATAAGGAAAAGAAAAAACAAATACCCCAACGACGTAAATCTTTTTCCGCCATCCTAGTTTTTTCCTAAACCTTCATTTGGAAAAATTATATTTATATCATTTGCATATGATTACGACATGTAGTGTTATTTTATTAAATTTTACATAAAATAGGCATAATTATCAACGACAGCTATCGAAAATGATAGCATACTGAGTTACTGAGAACAATCATATATGCTTTCGAATAATGAAAAAAAAAAAAAAAAAAAAAAAATGTAAGCAAACACCAAAAATAACAAAAACTCGCAACAATTGTTTTGTTTCCGAACACAGTAATGCGAACCTTCATCGAGAGAAAAGAAAAAGTAAGCACAAATATGACTCTGGAAACATTTTTTAGCACCGTACAAGTGTCTGAGATGTTCGCTGTCGAAGGTGGTAGACGGGAGGTGCCGGATTCGATTCGAGGAAACGCTCGTCAGCCTAGTCGTTTAGAATTTCTCCATGATTTCCTCCAAACTCGGATAAATGTAGGCTAGAAATTCTTCGGAAGACCTCCACAAAGAGCATTCCAGAATTCTAGGAGTGGAACTCAATCGATATTAACCCATGCAACTGCAGCCGAAATTATATGATACAACGAACTATTGCTTGTCAGAAAATACCTAACAAAATTTTAAAATTAAATTTTCCCTGTCAGTTTTTTTTTTTTTTTTTAAAGAAACTATCTATTTACTTAAGTTGTGTATTACAAAGTGGATAATGACAAGTTAATCAAGGTAACTGACACTTTTAAAAAATACATAAATTAATTGAATTAAATTTTTCTTGGATTTAAAAAAAAATAAAAATAAAAATAAATAAATAAAAATAATTATAAGATAAACAACTTTTATGAACCCTGTTTTTAATTTTCTGTTGAATCACAGCTATAGAACTAACTACATTAGCACTTTATCAATGCGTATGAAATCTTTAAACCGATAGTGACGTCAATTTTTGTGAGATACATAATTTAACTTTTTACAATTTTTTAACATTCACGTTTAATTAAATTATTTATTTAATCACGTTCATTTATTTTTATCTCAAAATAAA
Organism: Salticus scenicus; assembly: GCA_963930645.1. NCBI lineage: Eukaryota > Metazoa > Arthropoda > Arachnida > Araneae > Salticidae > Salticus > Salticus scenicus. Next base: position 92,291,279 of record OZ005654.1, read on the forward strand.
ATTAACTCTTTTTTTTTTTTTTTTTTTTTTTTGCAACAATTAACTTATAGCTAATATTTTAATGGCAATTTATAAGGCATTAGGATGTTATTATTATCATATTTTAAATAATTAGAAGAAAACTATTCGAAAATTCAAAAATCGGACTTCGAAGTATTGTGTTGTCACCGGGTTGTGAGCTATTGTGAAAGTTTCAAATGTCTAGCTAGTAGGGAAGTTAGTTAAAAATAGATTGCAAGATTTGTACCGGACGAACAAACAAACAAACAAACAAAGATACATACAAAAATACAAACAAGAATAGAAGTTAATAAAAACATGGTAATAAAAATAAAGTTTTAGTGTATTACTCCATAACATATATATATATATATATATATATATATATATATATATATTCTTTTATCAACATTAATACAATATTAGCATTATAAAACATTCTTTTACAGTTTTCTTCTGCACTTTGAAAGGCAAGTTATTTAGTGTGTTCTTTGTGTTATAAAGATATCTGCCACGCTTCTACCAACAAAATTCGAATAATACTTCTAAAAGTAAATGAAAACTCAGTCAACAGATACCATATATTTAAAAAATTTTCAACAATTGTTTCGAGTTTCAATAATCAGTCATAATCCTTTATCAGGCGAAGAAGGTAGGTGCGAGGCTTTTGCATTCAAAACCAGTATTTTAGCACAAGTTAGTCTAATACTTTTCAAGCATTGTAAAAGACGTTAAAGAACATTCAATTAGTTCAGAGATTTCTGATAATCCTTTTACAAAACAAACTCGTGTTCTTACTAAAAGCTAATAAACGAACCAGTCACTAAATAAATTAATCAAACAATATAAAAATATCTTCTATTGAGCATAATAATCATATCACAAATCATGTTTGGAACCTTTATGTACGATGCAAAAATATCAGCACATTTTTTGGGGGTGGCATATGACAATGTCAAATTATGACAAATTTATTATTATATTATTAAGTATGAGTCCACAAAAGAACTTTTGCTCAACATTTTAAGATTCCCAGATGTAAAAAACCTGCATAAAAATCTGCAGATAATCAGAAGGTATTTCGTAAAAATAATAAAAATCTCTGCACAATAGCTGCAGTTTAGAAGCAAAAAAAATTGCAGTTTAGAGGCAGATATCCCCCCCCCCCTTAAAATTTTTACTATTCCAAATACTTTTAGTATATCTGCAGTTTTAAGCAGTTTTTTTTTCTTTTTTGAGCTAGGTTTTGTCAATATTTATAAAATGATAATAATAATAATAGATAGTTTCTATATCTTAATTTTAAACTCCTAACTATAAAATATTTATAACGTAAAAAGTGAATGGTTATATTTAAAATAATAATAAAACATGTGAAAAAGTAATTCAAATAAATAATAGATGCAAATAAAGAAGAAATAACTATCGATACAAACAGACACTATATTCTTCTCTATATTTAATAATTTCCAGAAAAAAATTTTCCCCAGAAGCATTTTCTTCCATATTTTTAAGGCTTATATTCAAAACTCTAACGATGACGGCATTTGTCTTCCTTAAAACTATAGCGCTAACCGATTGACAACCAATTATAGACCACATTATCTGGTATCACCTGACAGCGTAAGAATAATGGCTTTCCAGGAAAATGTTATGCATTATTAATCTTTTTTTTTTTTTTTTTTTTTTTTTCTATGAACTAGTAGCAGTTCATCGTGATTAATGTTTTAACCCTCAGAAAGAAGAGTAACGTCTTTTTAATTTTATTAAAGTATTTACTTTAAAATTCATATCTTGCAGCTTGTCAAAACATTCTTTTAAAACATTGTTTTTTTCTTTATGTTGTTTTTATTATGATTAACGTTTGAATGACATTTAAAAATTAACTTCGCAAGTTATTAATTTTCGCAAATAACAAGTAAGTCATGCATTTATATTATATATATATATATATATATATATATATATATATATATTAATTACTTAATCTAAAATATCATTAGAAAGACCCGGTCTGTTGCCGACTTACATATTAATTGTAATTTCTTTAGCTTAGAAATGCCATTTGAAATACAGAAAAAAGACCCAATGGCAGGTAGAATACATTTTAAATCTCACAATTGTTTTGGGTTTCAGTAGCTAGTCAAAATTCTTTATCAGGCGAAACAAATAGGTGCGAGATTTTGCGTGTTCGAGGAAATTGTAGCATTCGATTACAAATTTGGATTCATTGTCAGTCAATACCAGTATTTCGGTACATTTTATCGTAATACATTTCAGGCAAAAATATAACATCTTAGTGCAGCATGCCTTATTGTGAGAGACTTTAATCAACAAGGAATTAGTTTAGAATGTCCCGTTTTTATTTTACAAATCAAACTTCTATTGAGACTGAGATTTAGCTATCACTGAAACTAAGAAACAAACAATTAGAAATGTCACTTGTTGAGCGTAATTTAGCATAATAATTATATTACATATCACGTTTGGTGGCCATTACGTATGAAGCAAAAGTACCATCATAAACTGATAGATGACATACGACAATATCATATCATGATCAACATATTACCACTATATTACAGTAGAACTTGGATAATTCGAAGTTGAAGTGACCAGAAAAAATTCGAAATATCCAAAAATTCGAATTACATATACTATTTTGTCCAAAAAAGAGATAAATTAAAAAATTAAAACTCTGCGATCAAAGACATATGTAAGCAGTATTCTTACATATAAACTTTATATGTAAGAATACTGCTACATTCCCCCACATTAAATCAATATTTTTTACGAGCTTAATTATTCAACACTTTTAAAAAAATAGTCAGATATTTTTTTATTTCTTCTTTAAGTACAATCTTTGGGTCATAGCATATGACTTGATACAAAAATAGAATCTTCTTCATTAGACATCACTTTCAATTAAAAAAAAAAAAAAAAAAAAAATCCTTGTAAAGTACATGTATATGCACCATATCTTTTGATGCACTAGTTAGGGGCTTCTCTTGTATTTCCTTATCCTTCTTTTGAAAGACTGTTAAAATATATTAGCTGAGAAAAATCTCGGGAACAAATTTTAGAGTAATATTTTAAAGGTAATCGCACGAAAAATTCGAATTATCCAAAATATAATTCGAATTATCTACGATATTTTAACATTATTTTAATACAAAATTCAAGGAACCGAGTAAAAAGTTCGAATTATCCAGAATTTCGAATTAAACAAGTTCAAATTATTCAAGTTTCACTGTATAAACTCCTTAATATTTTCTAAACCTTAACCTAAGACAGTACTTTTGCCTAAAATTTAAAAATTTATGTGAATATTTATATAATAATAAACAATTTCTATACCTTTTAAACTATTAATTATATAATACCTATAACATATATATATATATATATATATATATATATATATATATATATATATATTTAGAATAATAATAAAACTCGTGGGAAAAAATCAAATAAATAATAAATGTAAATAAAAAAGAAGAATATATCTATATCAACTGACAATATTCTTCTCTACATTTAATGATTTCCAGTATAAGATTTTCCCCAGAAGCATTTTCTTCCTTTTTCAAAGGCTTACATTCAAAAATCTAACAATGACGGCATATGTCTTGCTTAAAACTATACCACTAACCGATTGACAACCAATTATAAACCCCATTATCTGGTATCACCTGACAGCGTAAGAATAATGGCTCTCCAGGAAAGTGTTATGCATTATTAATCTTTTTTTTTTTTTTTTTTTTTTTATGAACTAGCAGTAGCTCATCGTTATTAATGTTTTAACCCTCAGAGAAAGAAGAGTAACGTCTTTTTAATTTTATTAAAGTATTTACTTTAAAATTCATATCTTGCAGCTTGTCATAACCTTTTTTTAAAACATTTTATTTTTTTATTTTTTTATGTTGTTTTTATTATTAAATAACGTTTGAAAGACATTTAAAAATTAACTTTGAAAGTTATTAACTCTCGCAAATAACAAGTGAGTCATGCATTTTTATTTCATATATATATATATATATATATATATATTATTTATTTATATATATATTTTTACTGAATCTAAAATAGCTTTAGAAAGACTCTGTCTGTTGGCCGACTTACATATTAATTGTAAAGACTTTAGCTGAAAAATTTGTTTTAACATACAGAATAAAAGCCCAATGGCGGGTAAAATATACTTTAAATCTCACAATTATTTTCGGGTTTCAATAATTAGTCATAATTCTTTATCAAGCGAAAAAAAGTTGGTGGGAGACTTTTGCGTGTTCGAGAAAATTGTAGCATTCGATTACAAATTTGGATTCATTGTAGTTCAAAACCAATATTTCGTTTATTTATTTATTTATTTATTTTTTATAATACATTTCAGGCAAAAATATAACATCGTAGGACAGCACAAATTATTGTGAGAGATACTAATCAATATTAAATTAGCTTAGAAAGTCCTGTTTACATTTTACAAATTCAACTTCTTTTGAGACTGAGATGCAGCTACCACTGAAGCTAAGAAACGAGGAATTAGAAGTGTCACTTGTTGATCTTAGTTCAGCATAATAATCTTAGCACATATCATGTTTGATGGCCATTGGGTATGAAGTAAAAATACCAGCATGTTCTGTTAGGTGACGTACGACAATATCAATTTTTGATAACATAATCCAATATTATAAAGCATGACGGTTTATTATTATTATTATTTTACCTTTAATTTAAAATTGAACTTTTGCTTAACAATTTAAAATTTATGTCAATATTTTAAACTTCTAACGATAAATACATATAACATGAAAAAAAAATCTATATAATATTTCTCTAACGTGGTCCAGTTACCATTATATTTTGTCGAAACGAAACGACAATGAACTCATTAATGAAATACGCGAGGTAAAAATTAATATTTATAAAGGGGCAATATTTAAGCGCGCGGACACAGCTCAATGATCTAATAAGAAAAAATGACGACATTTCTCTGATGAGATTATTTTATGGAAAAATGTATTTTTAAAAGTTGCTCCTTCATTATCTTTGTAAGCACCATTTTAAATATACTAATACTTTAAAAATATATACAGAATGTGAATTATTATCATAAATTGACTAAAAAGTGCAATGGTAAAAAGTATAATCAAAATAGGAATTAGTGTATTTTTAAACAAAATATTGCATCAAAATAAATAAAAAATCATCGCCAACATGGCGACAAAAATTTAAAAGCCGTTATGGGGGTACTATACTAAAACTGCGGAAGTACAAAACTGGCGATATCATTGGGTCGTCAATCAAGAATTTTATTTTGAAAATTTTCTTTGAATGATTTTGGTTTCACTATTCCACAATATTAATTTGATTTTAATAATAATTTGGCTTCTAAAAAATTAAATTATAATTAGGGGTGAAACTGCTCTAATATTTATGAGTTTCAAGTTTTAAAGGTAACTAACAATAAATAAAGTGCTAAAATTTCGCACGGGCGTTTTAGTAATTGTAATATTACCGTGTTTTTATCAACTTCGATTCTTTTTTGTTGGTTTGTTTGTCCGGTAAAAATCTTGCAATCTATTTTTAACTAACTTCCTTACCAGCTAGATATTTGAAACTTTCACAATAGCTCATAACTCGATGACAAGACAATACTTCGAAGCCCGATTTTCGAATTTTCGAAGAGCTTTCTTTCAATTAATTAAAATAGGAAAATATTAACCTCCTAATACCTTATAAATAGCCATTAAAATATTAGCTATAATTTATCTGTTAAAAAAAAAAAAAAAAAAAAAAAAAAAAAAGAGTTCATTTTCATTCGACATAAAAATAAATACATTTAATTAAACGTAAGCGTTAAAAAAATGTAAAAAGTTAAATTATGCATCTCACAAAGATTGACGTTATTATGTCTTTAAATGTTTTAAACGCATTGATAAAGTGCTAATGTAATTAGTTCTATAGCTATGATTCAACAGAAAATTTAAAATCGTGGTTTATAAAAAGTTTTTTTTTTTTTTTTTTTTTTTTTTTTATCTTATAATTGGCAATATTCCTTTGACGTCACAGTGGGTAAAATCGCCGAACACGTGGCCGATATTTTGTAAACAAATTAGATTCAAGATGCCATTTTATTGTTACGCATAACATTTTCCTAAATATTTCTCCAGTGAAACTTAATAATCAGATATCTGTTCAAACAAGAACAAAAGAGAAATGTAAACAACTGAATCGAATGATAAAGTTAAGACTATTCCATATCGTAAAATTGCAGAACATTTTATGTATACACACACACATATATATAATGAATAAAAGATTAATAAGAACATTTTACACACACACACATATATATAGACAATAAAGCTTAAATAATTAGAATTTCAATCACTTTAATAAAGGAATTTATTAAATGGAACATCCATTTAAATTTCTTAACATCGCCACAGTTCACATGGCAACATTTAATAACACATATGTTGATTAATATTAAAGTATATTACTAAAACTGGATTAAAAACAAAACAAAGGTATCACTATATCACTCTTATTTCAATTTCATATAATCTGTAACTCTTATAAATCGTATTGCAAGATAAAAATTTGTAGGCCACAATGCTGTGCTATGGAAGAGTTGAGAATTGTTTTCCGAAAACAGCTGATTTTTTATAGTCCCGAACCCAAAGGAGGAATATGGTCCATTATTTAGTATATTAATAAAACTCGTGAAAAAATAATTCCAATAAATAATAGACTTAAATAAAAAAGAAATACATATCGATATCAAATGACACTATTCTTCTCCAACTGAATAATTTTAAGGAAAAGACTTTCCCCAGAAGCATTTTCTTATTTTTTTTTTTTTTTTTTTTTTAAGGCTTACATTGGAAGCTCTAACAACGACGACATATGTTTTGCTTAAAACTATACCACTAACTGTTTCACAACCAATTATAGACCCCCATTATTTTGTATCACCTGTCAGTGCAAGAACAACAGCTCTACAGGAAAAGGTTATGCATTATTAATCTTTATATATTTATTTTTCTTTTTCCTCCATGAACTAGTAGAAGCTCATCGTGATTAATATTTTAACCCTCAGAGAAAGAAGAATAATGTCTTTTTAATTTTATTAAAGTATTTACTTTAAAATTCATATCTTTCACTTTGTCAAAATCTTCTTTTAAAACATATTTTTTGTATGTTGTTTTTATTATGAATAACGTTTGAAGGACATTTAGAAAATAACTTTGAAAGTATATTAACTCTCCCGAAAAACAATTAAGTCATGCATAAATATATATATATTATTTATTTATTTATTTTTATTTTCTACTGAATCCAAAATGACTGTAGAAAGACCCGGTCTGTTGGCCGACTATTATATTAAATGTAAAGACTTTAGCTTAATATTTTATTGAAAGTACAGAAAGAAGTCCCAGTGTCAGATAGAATCCATTTTAAATCTGGCAATTGTGTGCATTTTAATATGTATAAACACTTATGTGTAAGCGTAGATATTAACTAAGCAACAAAAAAAAAAAAAAAAAAAAAAAGCCACACTGCACAAAAAATGACTTATACCTATTGGGTTTGTAATAATTAAAAAACTAATGATTGCAACAAATAAATTTGTTACGTTTGTATAATACGGAAGTCACACCATGATACCTAAGTACATTTTCGATTTAATAATTCGTTTTATTACACTCTACGACGTATTTAAAAAAAAAAAAAAATCTACATAAAATTTTCTTTTTAAACGTAATATAATAAACATATACTTTGTATACTATCATGATTTATTTTATGAAATAAACAAGTGCTATTTTAATGTATGAAATAAAAATATTTATTGGTTAGATCTAAACAATTATTTGATAAAAATATGTATTCTGGATTGGATGATTCCACCTTTACATGGAGTTACTGCTTTAATGCGCAATGGCATAATATTTTCCAGTTTTTTAACATAAAAATCAAAAATTTCACTGTGCTAAATATCATAAATATTTTTTTCTAGTTCTTTCAAAGTGGTAGGCTACAAATTTCTAATCCCCACCCTTTTTTATAGACTAAACACTATTGAGCGGATTGAGATTAGGACAATTTTCAGTTCTAATAAAGAAGAAATCCTGCGGTATTCTTTGTGGGATTTAATTTTAAGTAAAAAAAGTTATGATAACTTGCAAAATTATAGCTGCACACGAGAATGGGTAAGAAATTTTAAGAATTTGAATTAAATAAATGTATCACAAGCACCATATAACAAGTTGCATTATAATCTTGAATTGCTTATTATGGTAGAGTCTAAAATACCCCCAAAGCATTCTGTCAGGTATCAATTTTTTAATGGCCAAGTTTTATTTCGGGTTAATTGATCTCTTGAACATAAACATTTGCCAGACTCACCGAAAAATTATGCATTTTCGTATCGTAATGTACGGGGAATATGTCATTGTTTTAAAAGTGCGATTTTCATTAAGTCAGTCACATTTTGGTGATCAGATCTGCTTGTTTCCGTCAGTTTGAAATAAGTTAAAATTGACTCATCAGACAGAACAACTTGGGACCAATAATTAATTGATTATTTTTTAATTTTTTTTAACCCTCTAATGTCTTGTTTCTCTAATTCTTTTCGTTAAGAATGATTTTTTTAATCAGATTTTCTGGCAATTATACCTGCTTTGTTTAATTGTTATTTCACTGTATTTAGATAAATTATGTTACTAAACACTTTTTCCGAATGCCTGCTATGTTCTAAATGCAATACAAATTAATTTTTTAAGCGCTGGTCTTTTAGTTTGCGGTCATCTCGACTGGATGAGTAACGTGGCCGCCTAAGGACAAATGCACAGTTTAAACAGCCAAATATATTATATCTTGCTAAAAACCAGATCATTAATATTTTGTTAAAATTTAATCATTTTGACATCCAACTTATTAATTTTTTTTTTTTTTTTTTGATTT